>JAYKAV010002998.1:528953-608823 GCA_035582835.1 Phoebastria nigripes
GCCCGCCCCCGGCCGGCGGCCGGGCCCGCAGGCCGCCGCCTCCCGCCCGGCATGGTGCGTGCTGGGCCGCGGCCTCCGCCGAGCTCAAATACACGTCCCCTGGGGAGAGCTGGGGGGTCTGCTGTGTCTGTGGGGGCCGCGGGTGCTGCTCTCCTCCTCCTCAGGTGCTTCTCCAGCTCTTCCGCCCAGGGCCGGAGGGGAACGGCCTTGGCACCTTCGTGCCCCAGTGCTGCAGAGGTCGCTTTCCCAGCGCTGAAGAAGAAAATCTTGAACTGTAAAATGAAGAAAGAAATAAAAAGTTAATCCAGAAGATCTGGTAATAGTGAACTATTCAAAGCAGCAAGTATTTCTGTGAGCATTATTTTCCTTCGACCACCAAAACCTCAAGGGGGAAACAAGTTGCTGAAGTGGCCTGAACTTGGACCACGGCATCATTAAGTTTTAAATGTTTCACCTCCCCTGCTATTTCATAGCAGCTGCCACCTGACAGACTCCTGATTTTGTAATAAAACCAAATTCTAGTCTAGGTAGTTTTTGTCATGACAGCTCACTGGCGAGATCATAAAGGAAAGATGGTATTTGGCAGTGCTTTCTTCTTATTCATAACCCAAATTCTTCTCACTTGCTGCTGTTGAAGGGTCTTCTTTTTTTTTTTTAAATTTGCAGTTAAACATGCCCATCAGATGCCAAAAACATGTCCTCAGCAAAGCACTCTCCCTCTTTTTAGTCTCCTAGCATGTACTGCATTAGCAGTAACTATTTTTGCCCATAACACTTTGCAGTCTGATCATCTGTTACCTTGCTGATGTGACAATATTACGTTTCTATTTTTAATCCCTAATTCTAGCAAGGCACAGTACCAACAACTTCATCCCCCTGTTACTTTCTACTCTTCCCCACCAGATCTGTTCGGACTGCGGCTGCTGGACCCCGGACCTGGGCCACCCATCCTGCTTTCCAGAGCAGCTTTCCTATCCTGTCTCTCTACTTGGATGTAGCTGGTACAAATAGTCTGTCTCTGAGCCGTTTAAACTTTCTTCTCTCAGTTTTTCTTTTGGAAGGTTTAGTTTGCCACTAAGCAAATTAAAGTGTGTTTCTTCACTAGTATTTCTCAAACACTCTTCGGGTTGTTCCATCTCTATCTGTGTGCATTTTGTAGCGCTCTCAATTTCTTACTCTCACTAGCAAGGTCTTGCCCAGTTAGTTTGTTATTTGATCTAAACTTTAGCCAGTCTGTTTTCCCTCTTGCATATATAGTCAGCTGTCATGACGCACATCTCATTTTCCGTGGTATCTACAATTGTTTTTAGCTATTTCTCTCTTGTCAGTATAAAACCTGCYTATCTCAGCAGTGGTGCTGGTAAGATTTTGGTGTGTTCCTGGTCTTCCTGTCCAAGTCCCTTAGATAACCTCTGTGCAATTTGCTCCCATTTCAGAGTGATATATTCAGGAGGATCCAACTGGCAGTCTGCTGATGAGTTTACCTGGCCTCCCCACGTCTCCATGACATCAAGATATAAGCGTTATTTTGTATGTCTTTTCAGTCAAAAATGACTGAAGTAAATGCATAGGTAAATAATGTGAGAGCTGTGTCGCAGCCCTCCAGAGGGCTGTTCTCATGGTACACAGCTGAGTGTGTGTTGTGTGTAAGAATGTGTGAAGTGGAAAACACACCGGGATAGTGTTGAGGACAGTGTAAGGCAGAGGGAGCCAAGCTGGTGTGGTCTCTTCTCTGCTGTGGTATAGATCTTTTCAGTATCTTTGGTTATGCATATTTGTTCAACCTTAATGCCATTTCTGTATCCTTTGAGACAGTGTCTGCAGCTGTCACCAGTGAATTCATTTTGGTATCATTCTGCATATCATTTCAGATTATCTATAAAAAAACAGTTGTGAAATGGGCTTCCTGTTCTTCCTCATTAAATGGCTTCTCCTTATATGGTGCAGCAGGGCAACCAGTAGAAACAAGGATATTAAAAGAAAAGAATGACAGGTGCTCACTTTGGAAAATCTCTTGGCTTATGTACTCTTGCCTTACGTATTACTTTATCATTGTATTCCAAGTACAAGACATAGTTCTCYAACATACTTTCTGTATGTTCCCCCTACACAGACAGTACTTTAAACCATTTTACCGCTGATCTAATCCAGTGGTGAGATATGATTTCACATCATCTACCTAGCATTTCTTCTGGCATCTGTAAGAATGGCTTTGTATTCTGTCAGAAGGGTTTTTGCATTTTCGCCATCCTTTCTGTACTTGGGGAAACATACCATTAGCTTCAACCCACTCAAACACATTTGCCATAAAGCTTCCAGCAAGAAACTTCCACATTGTAGGCAAGCAAGCCGTATGTCTTAAGCTTATAGTATTCTTCCTTTCCCATTTTCTTTTCAGTAAATACAATCCTTCCCTCAGCCATGCATCTGGGTACACGCTTTTCCAATGTTTTTGTTGCGGTAGTCTGAATTAAGGATGGTAGTTGCTAACCTCTTCTACCTAGTATCTGTGGATTCCACCTCCTAGTGCTTTTCAGTCATTTTTTCTCAATTTTTTGCATGTAATCTCATCTTCACTTTGGTTATTCAGAGCACTGAATTCACACTTCAGTGTCTACTTTGCCAGGAGGTTATTTCTATGTCATTCTTTTCTGTAAAGAATTTTTCCATTGTTCTTTATAGTAATTGTTCATAATTTAGTCATTTATGATTCTAATGTCATATTTGTCTAAATTGTCTTAAACTCTTATACCATGCTATTCGTCACTTCCAAGCAATATATACGGCTGATAACAATATCATCCCTCAGTATATTTCATGCTGACTGTATTGACACAATCTGCTTCAAGTCTTTAGCTTTTCAAGGGAGAAACTTTTTCAAGGGAGAAGGAGAATTTTCTGCCACTTCACTGTTATTGATTTATTTTTCTATTTCCCCTTCTGTACCACATCCATCTATCTTACCTTTTGTCTTAGATGGAAGTGAGATCTTCCACAGTTTATTTTCTTTTTTTTCCTTCTATACTGTCAAGATTTCACCTGGGTGCAACTTGTCATGTCATTAACCGCTGTCCCTTCAAGGCAGTTCTTTACTTTTTCCGCAACTTGCCCAAAGTGCTTCTTAGCCAACAAAACCCATGGCAGAGGCTAGAGACTACACACTCTCACTTATTTTATCTGCCTCCATTGAGTTTTTTTCTTCTTTGCTCCGTTTCTTGCTTTCATTATTTCCTTTTTGTTTGTTAGAGACTTAGTGTGTCATTTGAGTCCATAGGTCTTTTTGGGAAACAGCGTTGTCCTTTGTTCTTGCTTGCACTGTAATGCAAGCTACAGTGGTGCCGATGCTAGCTGTCTCCTCTTTTTCTGTTCTTTACAAGTTTTCTAATTCTATAGGAAAAAATATCCAGTCTGTAATAAGAACTTAATCTGATTAAACAGATTAGCAAATGGAGAAGTTTGCCTCAGCAGCTTTGTGAATTTGTCTTTGGTCAAGTTACACAATCTCTTCTGTGGCCAGAGATGATTTCTAGATCAGCAGTTGTCTTTCGTCATTCTGATTATCAGTATAGCTCCCCTGGCTTCTCTTTAATTTGGCCATATCTTGTATTGGTGTTTCTGCAGCACTGCACTGGTGATCTGGAGTGGCCTCAATAGCTCTGAGCTGCTTTGAGGTTGGGCATGTTCATGAATCCTCTTTGCAGAGAGACTGTGGGAAATATGTACACAGAAGATTTGCAGTTGCAGAAACAAGCCATTTGTGATAAGAAATCAGAAAAAGTTAGTGTTTTTTGAAAAAATTTTTTGTCCCTGGAGCAGTTAAAGCACTGAAAACTTTTCAGGGAAAAAAACAAGCATGCTTCTTTTATTACAGTATTGAGAGTAAGAAATATTAGTAATACTTTCTTATAATTTCAGAAAAATGCAAAATTAAACACACATTACAACTGATACTAAATCCAGTGAGGTATATGTGTCCGATAATTCTGACAGAAAGTATTTTCCTCTTAATGCTTTACAATTAAAAATGAAGGAGTCTTGCTTTTTTTATAGTAAATTGACTGCACGTATTTGTATTATATCTTTTGTTTTCTATTTCTTTCTAGTACAGATTAATTTTGAACTTACAAAAAGTCTGCTTGTTTGAGAAATTTTTCCACATACAGTTTTAAATTCCTCATGTTGGATTTACTGAGCCTTTGAAGCTGATATTTTGAATTCAGATATCCAAGTAAAATTTGAGGTATAATTGCAGCTAAAGAAAGATATTGGCTGACAAGAATGTAATAGTTAAGATCTGACTTAGAGAACACCAAAGCACAAATTTAAATTCCATTTCAGCCAATAAATAATTTAGTAGAACATTAGAGCTGCCTTACTAATGGGGGCCCCAAGGAGAGGTGGAGACATAAACGCTATTTGTTTAGGCTTATGGTTGTCTTTCCCTGGGAGATAGGCTTTTCCTTAGTTCTGAGGGAGTAAGTAAAGATCAGCAACACCAGCTGGCATTCCCAGGATTTCTTGATCCCTACATGAGCCATGAAGTAATACAAGTACACTGGACTTTCTTGGTCTTGGGGTGTAATTCAGGCCACAGACTTGAAGCCATTTGTCAAATCTAGGATCAAAATAGCAGAAAGAAGCTTTAAGTTGTGTATCATAAACTCTTCTTGTGAGGACTATTTAAATCTGTTATCTATAATGATGTAAGATGGAGAGTCATGCAAAATTACAATACATGAGGTTGCTTCTGCTCTTTATTTGAAAGATTATTTTAAAGAGCATGGCTTTTAAAAATGCTGAGGAAAAGGCAGTATTTTATTGCTGTCAGAGATTGAGTGCCTAGATGGCTTTTGGAACAACTGACGAGATCCCCAGCAGGAAGAACATTCATTTCAATAATATGTATGGTTCCTAGGGGAAGTACAGGAAATGAAAGAGTCAGAAGATTCCAAACATCATTTAAGATGAAAAAGTAAAAATAGATGCTCACATTGCCCCAAGAGAAATAGCAAAAAACTTGACTGATCTGAATTTTAACAAATTCTGAATGTCCTCATTTAATTTGATTCAGGCTCAGTAACTGAAATCACAGAAAAGAATAAACCTCGAAGGGAACAAGTTTTCACTCACTAATATGTGGGATTATTTAGTTATAGTGTCTAAAAGTGAGCAAAACAAGTGGAGTCACAACCCTGAACTTCAGGAGAGCAAATAGTGGTTATCGGCAGGATCCAATGGGAGACTGCTGGTTGATCTTCAAGGACAGCCTCCTCAAAGCACAAGAAGAGTCCATTCACTTGGCAGAAAATAGAGCACACGCCAGCATGGATGAAGAAAAGACTCCTGACTGTTCCAAATGCAAAAAGGAAGCCTACATAAAGTGGAAGCAGGGATGGGCTACCTGGGGACAATATGGAAACATCTCTAAAGCATGCAAGGATGGAGTTAGGAAAGCCAAAGCTCAGCTGGGACTGAAACTAGAAGTGATGTGAAGGGCAACAAGAAATGTTTCTTTATGTACATTGACAGCAAAAGGAAGGCTAAGGAGAATGTGGGCCCACTGCTCAGTGGAGCAGGGGAGCTACTGACAAGGAACATGGAAAAGAACAAGGTACTTAGTGGCTTTTTTTTTGCCTCGGTTTTCACCAATAAAGTTGGCCTGTCAGGTGAGTATTAGCCAGAACAGAGGACAATGTTTGGGAGCGCTTAACTCCTGTGGATATGCACAAGTCTATGGGGCCAGATGGGATGCGTTAGATGGTGCTGAGAGAACTGGCCAATGTCATTGCAAGGCCATTTTCTATCGTGTTTAAAAGGTCAGGACAATCCAGAAGGTCTTATTGATGTTTGGGAAAAGGTAGATGTGACACCCACCTTGACACCCACCTTCAAGAAGGGCATGAAGGAGGATCAAGCAAACTAAAGGCAGGTCAGCCTTACCACCATCCCTGGGAAAGTAATGGAAAAAATCCTCCTGGAAGCCATTTCCAGGTACACAAAGAACAAGAAGGTGATTGGGAATAGCCAACATGGATTTACCAAGAGGACAGCACACCTACCCAGTCTAATTGCCTTCTGATGAGAAGTCTGCCTCGATGGACAAAGCAAGAGCAGTGGAAGTTGTATACCTTGGCATTAGCAAGGGCTTTGCAACAACTTCTCTCAGTCTCCTTGTCTCCTTTTAGCAAGATTGGTGAAATATGGGCTCGATTAGTGGACAATAAGGTGGGTGGAAAATTGGCTGGATTTCTGGTCTCAGAGGGTATTGATCAGCAGTACAGAGTCCAGCTGGCAGAGTGACACCCCTCAGGGATCGATAAGAGGGACAAGACTGTTTAGTGTCTTTATTAATGACCTGGATGATTAGATGGAGTGCAATCTGAGATATATAGCTAAGAAAAAAACAGATTATTGTATTATAGTTATATGCAGCAATTCAAAATACTTTGGTGGAGTATCTGTTGGACTAGTCTGCTTCTAAATCCTGAGATTTTCCACCTTCATTTGACCCTGAATAGTTCCATCTCTTTCACAAGCCGATTTCTGAAGCAGATATCCTGCCTTGGATTGATTTTCAGGCCCCTGTGTGCTGCTTCCCAAATGACTACCATTTCTTTCTCATGGGAGGTATCAAAGAGGAACTTTGGGATAAGATGTCTTTCTTTGGGTCTCACGACTGCTGTAGTTCAGCTCAGAAAGGGCCTTTATAAACTGCTTTTGCTTCCTACTTTTGCTGGTTCCTCAAACTTAAAGCAAGTAGACCTGACTCATTTCAAACATGCAAATCTCAACTGCATTGCTAGGAATTTTTTTTTCATATGTCAATAAGAACTGCAGATTCCCAGATGTCCACTGGAAATCTCTGTTCCCTCAGCATTGGGAAGTAGAGGCTTACAGGGAGGGGACCCTCACCCATGTTTTCAAGTTCTGGGTTCTGCTCCTGGCTCACTGAGTGGCTTCTTTTGCTGATTTTATCTCATTGTACCTCAGTTGCCCATCAGCAAATAGATCCCAGCAGTAGTTGCCTTTTCCTCAAAAGAATTGTAAGGATAAATAAATATGAATGTAGTCTGAGAGTGACTGCAGTAATCTGTTTAACGTGTTTCTCTTTCCCCCTTTTTTTCCTTAGATGTAAGTCTGTAAGGTGAAACCTCACTTAAAATGGCACAGTGTGCTCCTCCTTCATCAGCCACCTGCTTCTTGGGCAGATCAGAAGAAGGCACAGTTCAGTCTTTTCACCTTCTCCCAGGTGATTGTTGCTCAAAAGACCCATTCAGCAAATAGTCTGTGTTCTCCCTCAAGGACCCCAAATGTGACTGTTAATAGTCCTCTTACAGTGGGAAATTTATCCCCTATACCACTTCTCCAGGCTTAGCCTTAGCCCCATCAGCCCCAAGTATTTAGTTTTGAAAAGCAGTGTTAATGTGGCTACATTATAGCTGCTGTTAGTTGTGAATGAAGCTATTTTATACTTGTGATTTGAAGGCTGGGATTTTCTCCAGTAAGCAATTCCAAAGGGTGATTCTTTCCACTTGCTTTAAATACTCATTTTAGGCTGCCTCTCTTTCTCCATTGCCTTTAGGAGCTGGGTCTACTGGCTTAGACCTGGACACTTAACTAGCAGACCCCTAGCAGCTCCCAACCTAAATGACTCAATGAGAAATGAGGTTCTCAACTCGTGCCCCTCTTACTTTTTCTGCAGAGAGACAGGGATCACCCAAACATCTTTGTCATTTTGAATTATTCAGCAGCAGAGACTTTACAAAACAAGTGTGTTGTAAATTTGCTTGGAAACTCAGCAACCATAATTTTAACTACTGTTGTCTTTTGGCTTCCATTTCCTGCGGCAGTTGTGTGGTTGCATGAACATAATTTTTATTACTGGGTTCCTGAGAGCAGTGAAGAAGTGTTTAAGGATTTTCAGACTAGCAATCTTTTCTATTGCTACAGAACACTTGTCATATAACAGAAAGAATAACAGTGAACTCACAAAATACTAATATTTGTATTGTAAGTGAATTGTGACCTAAGAATTTACAAATTAACTCCTTGAGATTTTTTAGGTCAATTGCAAATGCACTTGCAGAAATATTTATGGAAAAGCAGGAACAGAAAAATGGGAAATTGCTTAATTAAATTCATATACAGATCACTTTTTCATTTGAAATCTAACAGAAGAGCAGCTGTAGTTGTGCAGACCAAAGGTCCATTCAGCCCAACACCCTGTTTTGAAGATGAGCTGTAGCACAAACTGGTAGAAGGAAGAGCACAAGCATTTAGCAAGCAGCTCCAGAGAGCACCCACTAACATCTAGCAGTCTGAGATCCCTTCAGTTCTCTTGCTAGAAATGACTATCATCTCTATGTTAAAGAGCTCTCTTTGGCTTCATGAATTTGCCCAATCTTTTAAGAGTCCCAATCTATTTAGATATTTACCTGTATGGAAGCCATCCTATAATTTTGATTGTCCTTGTTGCCATTCTCTGTACCCTTTACAGTTATCCTCAAATACTTTTTTAACTACTGCTGATCATTTTTTTCATAGTACCATAACACAAAGATCTCAGTCACATGTAGTAACGGTCAGTTTAGAGCATGTTATTCTGTATGTAAAGCTAGAGTTGATTTTTTTCCCCCAAAAATGCATCACCTTACTTTCTCTACTTTGAATTTCACCTGCCATTTCCAGAGCCATCATAGAGTATCATGCAATCTTTGCAATCAGTTCTCCACTATGCACGCTGTCACTTTTGATATATTTTTTTTCTAGAGGCCGCTGTAGGACTCACTGGTGTCCAGCCTCCATGGTGAAGACTGATTATTCTGTCTTGCCTGTTTCCTATCTCCATGGGGTTCTTTTACCGTGCAAGAACCTTCTGTCTTAACTTGTGGTTAGTTTCTCTTGAGCCTTTGATGAGGGACCGTGTTGATGCACATACATGCTGAGTCCCTTCAGAGAATCCATCCATAGGTTGGTTTATGTCCTTTATATAATCTCTGTATGGTTTTCTTTTTTGTTTCATTATCTTGTTACTGACAATTTGATTTGAGGCAAATCTTCTGACACATGACCACAAGGAAGTCTGCTGACATAGGATCATTCCCAAGCATCCCCAGTGTGAACACAGATTTAAAAAAAAAAAAAAAAAAAAAAAAAAAAAGTTTTTCTGCTTATATATTAAGATGTCCTAAGGAAAGATCCCAGGTCTGATTCTCTGCACACTCTGTTCACACCCAGGGTGACAAAGTAGTCATATTTAAAATACATTACCTTGCACATTTTAGATGTAACCCAAACAAGTCCAGCACTTGAAAAATTACAGTGCCTGGCCATGATGAACTCTAATTTTTCTCCACAACCACCTAAAATTCTTTGTTTGCATTAGTTTTTAATTTTCTATTCTGATAGGAATTTGGTAGTTAAAATATTAACACAACTATAACCATCACCTATTTTGCATGGCTTTGTACTGGTTACACAGTGATATAACCCAAGCAATTTAGATGCAGTTACTCCCAACTGATGTCCTGCAAACACTAAGAATATGAGTAACTTTACACATGTAAACTGACACACTGAATTTGAATAAAACTATTGAGTTTGTCAGCTTTTCTTTATCCTAAAATGAAGATTTCAATCTGACTGAAAAATGTTAAGCTTTTGTGTAGTCAAATAACTTTGGACATAATTAATTATGGTTTGCAGAACCATTGTTAGAACTATTTTCAGGGTCAGATAACATGGTATATCTGTGGTTAAATTACATTAAACATAATAAGATTCAATCAAGGAGGCTTTCAAATTGCTGTGCCTATTTGTCAGGTCTCACATGTCAAAGCTGGAGGTATACCAAAGAACTTCACTGCGTTATACAAAATTTCTGAAGACCCTTTTGCCATATTTCAAAGAGTGTTCTCAGAAGATTATACTATAAATCTGAAGACCAAATATCTTCTTTTCCAAATATCTTTGCTTTTATGGCTTGAAGTGCCAAATGGATAAGCTAAATGTATTCTCTTTCAATGGTCAGTGCAAAGTATGTCAAAACAGGTAAATCTGGCAAGGAGTTTTCCAAAGAACATAAGAAATCATGATACCCTAGAGGCTATGTACAGTAGTCTAGTACTACAGAGGTAAAACTGAGTGGATTTTCAATTCAGGGATCTTATCTGGCACATTTCACCCTATGGTGCCTCACAGGTTTGTAGCTAAAACAATCTGTTTCCCTTCGTTTGATAACTTCTGAAAAATATGCCTTTGTATGCTTTTCTCTACACATTATAAAGCTTGATGAAACCTTAAGATTACAGCAAGGTTTTGAGGGGACTTCTTATTAACAGCCATACTACTTTGATATGCATTGCACTTGTAAACAAGAGCGTGTATGCTGTAAGATCAGTTGGAGGAATAAATTTATTTTGGTTTTAAGATGGAGAAAACAAAAAGGTAACAAAATCCATTTTAGTTTCTTATTTTAATACTCTTTGTGAAAGGAAATACTACCAATAGATGGCACTGTGGTTCTGTGACTCAGGTGTTATTTCATAGAATCATAGAATCATAGCATCATAGAATCATAGAATGGTTTGAGATGGAAGGGACCTGAAGGATCATCTAGTTCCAACCCCCCTGCCATGGGCAGGGGCACCTTCCACTAGACCAGTTTGCTCAAAACCCCATCCAACCTGGCCTTGAACACTTCCAGGGGTGGGGCATCCACAGCTTCTCTGGGCAACCTGTTCCAGTGCCTCACCGCCCTCATAGAGAAGAATTTCTTCCTTATATCTAATCTAAATCTACCCTCTTTCAGTTTAAAGCCATTACCCCTCGTCCTATCACTACATGCCCTTGTAAAAAGTCCCTCTCCAGCTTTCTTGTAGGCCCCCTTCAGGTACTGGAAGGCCGCAATAAGGTCTCCCCAGAGCCTTCTCTTCTCCAGGCGGAACAACCCCAACTCTCTCAGCCTGTCTTCATAGGAGAGGTGCTCCAGCCCTCTGATCATCTTCGTCGCCCTCCTCTGGACTCGCTCCAACAGGTCCATGTCCTTCTTATGTTGGGGGCCCCAGAGCTGAATGCAGTACTCCAGGTGGGGTCTCACGAGAGCAGAGCGCAGAGAGAGAGAGAGTAGAGGAGGAGAATCACCTCCCTTGACCTGCTGGTCATGCTTCTTCTGATGCAGCCCAGGATATGGTTGGCTTTCTGGGCTGAAAGTGCAGATTGCCGGGTCATGTTGAGCTTCTCATCTCATCTCAACCAACACCCCCAAGTCCTTCTTCTCAGGGCTGCTCTCAATCCATTCTCCGCCCAGCCTGTATTTGTGCTTGGGATTGCCCAGACCCATGTGCAGGACCTTGCATTTGGCCTTGTTGAACTTCATGAGGTTTGCACAGGCCCACCTCTCAAGCCTGTCAAGGTCCCTCTGGATGGCATCCCTTCCCTCCAGCGTGTCGACCGCACTACACAGCTTGGTGTCGTCAGCAAACTTGCTGGGGGTGCACCCAATCCCACTGTCCTTGTCGCCAACAAAGATGTTAAACAGTGCTGGTCCCAATACTGACCCCTGAGGAACGCCAGTCGTCACTGGTCTCCACCTGGACATCAAGCTGTTGACCGCAACTCTTTGAGTGTGACCATCCAGCCAATTCCTTATCCACGGAGTGGTCCATCCGTCCAATCCATGTCTCTCCAATTTAGAGACAAGGATGTTGTGTGGGACAGCGTCAAATGCTTTGCACAAGTCCAGGTAGATGATGTCAGTTGCCCTTCCCTTATCCACCAACGCTGTAACCCTGTCGTAGAAGGCCACCAAATTTATCAGGCACGGTTTGCCCTTAGTGAAGCCATGTTGGCTGTCACCAATCACCTCCTTATTTTCCATGTGCCTTAGCATAGTTTCCAGGAGGATCTGCTCCATGATCTTGCCGGGCACAGGGGTGAGACTGACTGGCCTGTAGTTCCCCGGGTCTTCCTTTTTTCCCTTTCTAAAATGGGGGTTATGTTGCCCCTTTTCCAGTCAGTGGGAACTTCACCGGACTGCCATGACTTCTCAAATATGATGGATAGTGGCTTAGCAACTCCATCCATTTATGTCTGTGCAACTGTGCAATGCTGTTTATTTATGCTGCTTATTAATTTTAATCTTATAGTGCTACTTCTTAGTGAAATTAATTTAATTGGCTTATTACTATTGCAAGTATGTTGTTTCTGAGACTGAAATGTTTTAAGCTATATGTACTTATCCAAAGAGTATACCTTTTCAGTAGAAGAATGGCTGTCCTTAGAAAAAGAGAATGATTGCAATGGCTCATTTTGGACCAGTTTACTGAGACAGTTAAATTCTGCAACATGCTCTTTCTCTTTGTCCAGCAAGATATTTAAAATGACTTTAGCCTTCAGCAAACATTGTACTGTGGATATGTATGGGAGAAATTAAACCAAACCAAAATAACTACTTGAGACAAACCTCCAGTTTATAAAACAACTGATGGCATTTAAATATTTTAATCTGCTTTACTAGCAGTGGGATCTGACAAAACAATAAAGCATTGGAACACCATTTTACATTAACATTACAAAATACAGCAAATGTTTTTCTCTATCTATTTACATAAGCAAACATATAGGTATTCAAAATAGAATGCATCTCACCGTCTGGCAATAATTACATAAGTACAGTGCATGGTTGGCTGGATGGGATAGATACATAGGATTTTTTACCCTGAAGTGTATAAAGGATGCACACCAGCTTAGGAGATACATGGTGAGCTTCATGTCTTTGGACATTTTTCAGATGCAGTCTTAACAGTAATAAAATGTCGATCTACTTGAAAAATTGTTGATTAAAACATTTTTTCAGACAAAACGGGTTTTTTGGATGCAGATATGACAGACTGACTCAGCATGCTTTTCCTGTAAGGTGGGGGAAGGCCCTAACCTCTGAGCTAGTCTGTGTGAATGTCTTCTTTTTTTTGCCTGGAAAATTACAAAAGTTTCCATTCCAGTCTGATGCATAATGAAAACACTCACATTTTTTTGCAAGATGGAAGTGTTGCTCTGAAGCTGGTCATACTAAACTGTAGTGTTCATCCCAGGCGTGGGCCCAGTGCTATAAATTCTGGTTTAAAACGGCTGAACTTTGTCATCTGTCTGCAGTATAATGACTCTATTAATTGCTATCTACTGACGAACGACCTCCCGCAGATCTGGCATGGTGAGTAGAACAAATTCAGACACTGACTCTGTCACCCTCACTAAGGCAAACCACACAAAAATCTATCAACATTTTGGTGTAAGGTGGCAGAATCAGGCCTCGCCAAACTGTCAAAGATGTCCATAAAGAGCTGGAGATATTGGTCTTTATCTGCTGTGCATTCTTGGCTTTGAGAGGCTTCTTAGGCAAAAGCTGCTGATCACTCAGTAAAACCACCTGAGTGCTCACAGAATTAAAATGTCAGGCATCAGATATCCCTGCTTCTAAGCAAAAAGTAAGTGTTATGTTACCTCCAGCTGCCAATTAAAGAAATGTTGTCAAGTCTTTTAGGTCCAAAACATAGGTTTTATTTTAATGAGCTGGAAAAAAATTATTGTTCGGAGTCATCTTCTAATGAAACATCAAGCAAGTAATTGAAACCCTCTCTGTAGTGAAACATTCCCTGTCAGTATTTGCAACCTGAGCAATTTGACATTGTGAAAGAGGAACAGAAATTGAAATGGAAGAGAAACGGGGGGCTGATTTGCTCTGCCACGTGGGTGAAATGCAGATGGTAAGTGGAGAGTGTAAGCAGTGAACGTTAAATGCTCAGTAACAGTTTATCAAGCACAAGCTGGTGAAGGAGACTGTGCAGACCAGCAACCAGACCCTCAGGAGTTTTGGGAGGAATTGAGCTTCGGAGAAGTGCAGGGTGCCATATACATTGTACAGTATGCAGGCAGGCTCTGCTCCCTGGCACAAATGGGCAATAGGACCCGAGCTGTCTGTCCCATCTGCTTCTTTCTCTTGCAAGGCCAAAGACACTTGCATCAAGACGGGCACATATTGCACAAAATGTGGCAATTCCCTCCACTGGTGGAAGCACCTGTGTTTCCTTTCCCCTCACACGCAGGGTTAGAGACCTTCGATCCTGTATCAGTATTCATCATATGAAGGCAATCTGGTTTGGTGGCAGATCCTGAGCCTCAGACGTCTACTCACGAAAGACCTTTGGTTTTATTACTGCCTACTTCTTCCCTGGGGTGCCCGTTCCAAAGGGCAAATCCTCAAAACCATCACTCCAGTTGTGGAGTGGAGACATCTGGACACCAGGAGGTACCTGAATACCCTGTTTCATGGCATGCCCTGGACCACTTGTGCTCCATCAGTGCTCCATCCCTTGCCTGGCTGGCCTGTGTGATACAAGCTGGCTGTTGTCCTTAGCTCAACCCCCCTGATTTAGGGTCTATATCAAACTCGTCAGGAAAGAGTGGAAAGTCACTGCTCCCACCTACTACTACGGTGGTCCCCATGCTCAGCTGCATTTAGCAGATTCCCCCTGAAATCCCTTTGTGCCTGTGTGGCATCCCTCACACAGTGCTGTGTGGGAGCAGGGTGTGCATAAGGAGGCAGGAGCAGCGAGTTCATTTTTCCTTCTGCTGAAGCTGTTCAGTTTGGTTGTGGTGATCAAGTGTACCCAGAGCCAGAGAGACCATATAAACCACCTTGGTGAGCACAGCATTTATACCACTTGATTTATCAGGTGATCCTAAATTCCTGGTTTTGGGGGGCAGATGATTAATGGCCACGAGCCGGTGGGTGACATACATGGCATCGCTGCATGGGACTACAGCACGACACTTTGACCCAGGCGTGGAGGCTGAGGGCTGTGGAGTGAGTCAGCGTCACCATGTGCACGCAGAGCTCCTTGGGTGACCTGTGCACGGTGGCTCTGACCTACCCCACATTGGAGGAAACGGCTCATAAAAATGGCAGATTTAGTTATCATACTGGCAAGAGAACAATAAAAGCAGTTTATTGGAAATCAGCCAAATACCCAGCCAAGTTTTAAGTCCTCGTCTACCACAGATCAGTATTTTAAGCTAAGTCTTCCTTTTCCAAAGACCCCCAGCTGGTAGGCTCAAATCAGATTCAGCGTCTCTCTGTCTCTCTCTTTCTTTGCCTTAGTGGAAATTTAATTGGTCTGTGAAAACCGAACAACTTCAAGAGAAGGACTGATGAAGGCATTGGAGTTTGGCTTCTGGGGAGGCAGTGTTTTTTTCAGAGTGGACAGGATCTGAAACTGGAATACATCCTGCTTCTGATGATTATGGCTGCAAAATTCATGGAACGAATCAAATGCTTAGATTTAGGTTTTGCAGGTGGATGCAACATTTATATTTCTGATCTCCAGCAGAGTCCCGCTGGCTTCAGTGAAATTGTCTATGATGCCCGAGAGGAAGCAGTTTCATGACTAGGCATTTCTGTCAAGCAATGTATTTGATGTTCTTTATGTAATGTATTCTGCCCTTGGAGCTATGCAGGTGAAATACAGTGCTGCTAATAGGTCCTGTTATTTTTCAGCTGGGCCCCATTTGCCCATACATATTTCATTAAGGCTGAGTCCTAATAGTGCAAGCTACCTACCATTCCTGAGCAATCTACCATAACAGCAGAACAGCGAAACCAGGGAAAACAATTTTGAGCAACTAACAGTTTTCTAATAATTCTGGCTCTACAAGCCCTAAAACAAAACCAGAAGGACGTCTTCATAATGGCCTTTTTAACCAAAGAGAAATGATGAAAGAGGATCTGCTGCAACCTTTTACTAAAGGCTTTACTCATGCAAAACTTCCACTGACGTTACTTAAATCAGACTCTGTTGGAATCGAACAGAGGCATGGACATGGAATCGTTCCTGAAATTATTTAGCAATGTGGTGTCTGATTTTCCACTCTTCTCTCACTTCACTCCCCTGTCCACACCAGTGGGAGGGAGCAGGGAATCAAGCGCAATAATTACTTTTGAAGAAATTACTTTCAAGTTTTAAGCTGAACAGATGAATCTTTTTGAATGGAAATAAAGTACAAGGCATGAAATAAAGATTACGAATGGTGGTAGAAACAAAGGATCATTCAAGTATAATTTACCTTTGAAGATTGCTAATTTGAACTATAGAACAAATGGCAGAAAAGCCCAGTAACATTTCAGAATGGTCACTCAGAAGAAAAAAATAGCCATAAAAACACTGTTACCAAAATGTCCATATAATTAATCTGTACAGGTTTTAATAGATTTTTCTTTAAGACTTTAAAATTTATTTTAAATATATATTAGCAAATTAACCATCATTTTATTTAAAATTCTGTAAAGTGCTCATTCAGTTAATGATAACAAAATTCCATTGTAGCAAGACAAACTAGCTGGAGCCTACTCTGCGAGGACATCAAAAGACAGCTTAGCTTTCATTTGCAAAGAGAAAAGAAATGCGTAGGTTTCTTCACAGCCCATGTTATAATACCAGAAATTGCTTTTTTTTTTCTTTAAGAAATATATCCTTTAGAATATTAAAAAAATAAGTTTAATAAAGCCTGTGCTTAAAACAGCCAAAGTACTGTATGAAAAAAAATTGCACATTTGATACTATTTCAACCCTGCTTTTCATCCACAGGATAATATGAGGAGTATGTGATGTTATTGGAGGGTCTCTTGAACAGGGCTGATTTTCCTAAGCTATCAGAGCTTCTCACAGCCAGGTGAAATTTTCAGCATATGCACGGTGGTTGTCATGGCAGCTGCCGACCGTCACACACCGCTAACCTTTTCATTCACTGGGCTGATACTTCCCTTGGAGGTACCATCCAAATGATGTATTCCTACCGTGACCATTGAATAATCCTTAGCCATCATTTTTGCCTCTTTTTTCAACCTCTTCATTTGTGCTAGCTGGAGCTGGCTGGAATTATATGCAAGTGCTGGGATAGTGTTCACTAAGATCAGCTGAAAAGGTTTCTTCTCCTCCTTGTAGCGACACTGAATGTAACGAGAGAAAGCTGAGCGGTAGGTTTTATTGAACAACGTATATACGAGTGGGTTGACAGCCGAAGAAAGGTAGCCAATCCAAACAAATACGTTAAGTAGTCCTCCAATGACTTCTTGATTGCATGACTCTTTGCAAATTACGGCCATCACATTGGTGATGAAAAACGGGCACCACATCACAACAAACAGAAAGAAGACAATGCCAAGAACCTTGGAAGCCTTCTGTTCGTTGCTGATGGATTGCATGGTTCTCCTCCCAGAAGTCCCCACGTCTCTGTTCAAAGAGCGCTGAAAGAGTTTCTCTGAGGAGAGGGAACTCTGAGGGAGAAAGCTAAATGAAGCAAACTTGGTCTTTGGGCCAATGTCATTCACGCATAGCATAGCTTCATTCTGCAGCGACTTGATAGTTAAAAAGTAGGTGACGACCATGATGGTTAGAGGGATGAAGAATGCCACAAAAGAGCCTACTAGGACAAAATTGTCATCCGCAAGTAAGCAGCTGCCTTTCTTAAACACTTTGGAGTCATCTTGTAGTCCAAAGACAGGTATAGGCATGGAGACACCTGAAGGTGGATTAGAGAAAGAAGTTGTTAAACACAATAATAAACAACACCATTTCCAGTCTCCAAGAAAAAATAAACAAAACACTCTTAGCTATATGGAGATATTTCTCAAAGAATTAATGATTATAGGACACAAATGAACACTAACAGATAGACATTCCAAAGCAAACTAAATTTACACAGGGGAAGGAAAAATATTGGGTCTCATGTTTCAGCAGCAGCACGATCCTAACCCTGTCATGACGTTTTGCTGGGGCCACACTAAGAAAGGATGCTGTGTGAAACATTGGTCTTGCAGAAGTTGAGTTTCGTGAACTAAGCTGTGGTCTGCCAGGCTCTGGCGTTTGTGCTGCCACCACCTTTACAGGCTCCCAGCAAAGAAGGGCACAGGAAGAGCAGCACTGGTGTTACATAGAATTTTGCAGTTGCTCTAATCTGAATTCCCTCTCTCCTTCAAAAAAACTCAGCCACAGGTAGAACACATTTGCTTCCATCCAACTGTCCCATGACACCTGGTAGCAACAAAAGCATAACTCCTTACGTTCTTGGATCTTGGGCCCCCTGTAGTGATCTCCAGACTTGCTCCTTGGTTCCTGCCACCTTGGCAGAGGCTTTTATCAACTATGATCAAGATGATATCATGTCTTTCTTTTCTGGGGTGGATCAAGAGTGGTCTTGGGCTGTTTTTTGTAAAAGGATTAAAAGTGTTCTGGGTACTGGTTTCTGACTAGGTTGTGAAATACTGATTTTAGCAGGAAAGATAAATTTTTGTCATAGGTCTGAGAGTCATCTTTCATTGAGTCTTTTTCTTTTCTCCCTGTAATCTCCATACAGTCGACACAGTCTAAATGCTAAAAAAACTTTCCATAGCAACGGCTAGAGGAACGATGGGGACAAATTAAGCACTGAGCGACACCAATACGAGGCAGCCTGAGACGTGGTTCACCCTGCAGGACTGTGAAGGTCCCTTTACGGTACTGCCAACTGCTACAGGCTGCGCTCTCAAAGCACAGCCCTGAAGGCAATGGCAGCCGTGCAAACCTTGTCTTCCCCTGGAGCATGTGCTACGACCTTGCCCTGTCATGAACGGCAAGGCCAGGTGATGAAGTCCATTCTTCTTGGACTGCTCCGTCTGATTCAAGCCCACTCAGCCATTTCCTCAGGGACTTCTGCAAATGCTGCTAGTGTCTGATAAAAATCAAACAGCTGCTGTTTCTTTGGTTGTTGGTTTTGGGTTTTTTTCAATATTTGTCTCCTCCCCTCCCCCGAAATGGATGCTGTCTCTCCAAGAGAGGCAATGTTCAGACAGTGAAAGGGATGATATGCTGTGAAGACAGCAAAAGTGGAGCTGTGAAGCAGGGAGCGATAAAGCAGCCCAGTTTGGATAAAAGCAGCTAGGGGTCTGACTCCTGTGGAAAGTTAGCATGATCTGGGCACTTCAGTCCCCTTTGCATCTCTGAACAGAAATCCCAGACGCTGTATTTGGCTTCTGAGGAAGAAAAAATTAATTAGAGAAGAATTTCTTATGATGTGAGGATGATGCTGTACCCTACCTTGTCCCCTGTGTGCTCAAGAATGTCCTTACTGGTTCACAGATGAGTCCTGAAACTCATCCTCTCAACATCAGCATTTCAATGGTACCTCCCTCTACCTCCCTTCCTTTCCCTTCTTCCCACTCTGGTGCTTAGACAGTGAGCCCTTTAAAAGCACAGGCTGTCTCTTCATTTCACACATTTCCAGTGCCCAGCATAACAGCTCCAGTCCTAGAGGGAGGCTGTGGAGTCCAGGCACAGTACAAAACAATAATAGTAACAGTAATAATAATATTACACTATTATTCTCTTCAAATGTTCCATTCTTTTGGTGCTTCTGGAGCTTCTACAAAGCTCTATTTTTCTAACACCACTGGTCTTTATTTTTCTAACAACACTGTAGCTTATTTTATCTGCACAGCTTTGAACGTCATGGCAATGCCTTGGGCCAATTTACAAAAGTGCTGTTCATATCTGCCCAGGGCAGAAGCTGGTGGAGAGCCTGTGGTATTGCCCTTTCTGTTTCTGCTGTGCAAGCCCTAAATGCTTGAACTTGGGCTATGAGAAGCCAGTGGGTGAGGTGCAAACTCATGCAGTGTGTGGCAGCTCCTGGGTCGAGCTGATG
The DNA here is from genome assembly GCA_035582835.1 of Phoebastria nigripes. Classification (NCBI taxonomy): domain Eukaryota; kingdom Metazoa; phylum Chordata; class Aves; order Procellariiformes; family Diomedeidae; genus Phoebastria; species Phoebastria nigripes. The sequence continues at coordinate 548,685 of JAYKAV010002998.1, forward strand.
GAAACTTCCAGTGACTCCAGGAAAGCTGCTGCCTAAAAAGGTCCAAGTCAGTCCGACTGATGGCACAGAGGGAGAGGTCATCTGCAGGAGCCACGTTGCCCAGCCATGGCTGAGTAATCTGGGGTGCTGAACACCTCCAGGGAAACAGGGAATGCTTTGAAGTTCCTTTCTTTTCTGGATGAGTTGAAGGGATACTGACGGCACCCAGCGCCTCCCAGCATTACACTTCAGCTGCATGAAGACACAGCACTAGTCAGAGCAATACCACGAGTTTCCCATCCAGTTCTGCCCTGTACTGATAACAGCAGGGCCGTTTTTTCTTTTCATTCAGAGACCTAGTGTGAGCTGCAGAGATAAAATAAACAATGGTATTGACAGAGTAAAAAGATGCCTTTCATTACTACAGACCTTATGGTTCAGCTGCATCAGGAGGCATGGGAGGAGAGGCAGCAGCAATAGAAAGAGGAAAACTTTAGCGTAATTGCAAACTTTTTCAAGTAAAAGGCCAAAGTCAGTTACAACTCCTCACCCGAAATACAAGGGCAGCAATTCCCCTCCTGCTTTGTTTTGTTGTTAGCAGCTTCTGGAGACTGGCATCTAAATTCCAGATTTCTGGCTTTAAAAAACGGAAATGAGCTTCAGCTTGTAGCTGGAGTTTCCACATTTCCTTGTCATTGCTTTAACAAGTGCAAAAGTGCTGTTCACAGCAGAGCTGTAGCAGGCACTGCTAGTCATGTCAGTTTTTCTGAATGACTGTTCAAGGCATCTTCCCCCTACAGCCATGGGTAACTGGCCTGTATACGGTTTGAAAATACCAGTGGTACCACGGTTTGGTAGCAGAGAACATTGACAGCTGTAACCTGCTTTTTGTGTACACGCCAGTTCAGCTGATGCAGGGGATCCCACAAATGATATTGTGGCATTCCTGCATGGAATAAATTAACGTCCAGCCCAATTCTCTCTTTTCGTATCTCTACAGGGACTAAACTTATTGCTCCCCTCCCCAAAGGAACAGAGTTTGTCCCCCTTCGACAGGTAACATCTGGCTTCTGTAGCATAAGGATAGCAAATCCCAGTGAGGACACAGGGACCAAATTCAAAGGCAGTCCTGTTTAAACTGTAAATAAAGGAGCTTCCACATGCAAACCATGTCCACTATTTTGATGGGATTTTTAGGAAGCATCACACATGGCCAAGAATGTCACCCACACATCACTTGGGTTTGGTCAAGATCAGGCTTGTCCTGTAGACACATAACAAAAAGTCCCGGTCTAAGCTGTATTAGCATTATTGCAGCTGACTGAATTCATTCTTTAAAGATCGAAGCTGACCGATCTGTTTCTCCTTGATGATTCAGATGTATAATTTCTTGCTGGTTTTATTGTCCTTGCTTTCCAGCTCCCTGCTCTTGGTGACTGTGGATGTTTAAGAAGACGCAGGCTGTGCCTGTGTATTCAAACATCAAGAGAAGAAAATTAGCTTCACAGGAAAGGATCACGCAGAGCTACCAGGTAGGGATGAGCAGGTATTTGGGAAATGGACCATGTGCAAACGGTAGATCCGGAGGAAACAACCTGGCAGGGCTGTAACAGAACAGCTATTCCACACCCTGCCCATTCCACGTCCCTGGCTTCCACTAGCTCAAGGTCTGTTTGGAAAAAGACTTGATATCCCCTGAGTGCTTTTTTATGGTTTATCTTGCTCTGCTTCCAAATCAAACTAAGCTGAGGCACGAGGAAGCAATCAGCATAGAATGGGAGCATCCATTCAAGCACTGGAGATACATTAGCCACTGCGTTTCCAGTTGACATTCCCACTTATATCAGAACGTTTTCCCTTGCAGACAAACCCTAAACGTTATGTTCCTCTGGTAGAAGGTGGTTTATTTATATAGCTTGATTTATAGACAGGTGGCTGTTTCAAACTCTATGGACTTTAATAAACAGCAAAACAGAACCCAAACAATAAAGATCAGTAATAAATCCTGCATTAAACCTCAAGCATTTGGACACAACTTCAGAATGACAAAAGGCTCTTGAAAACACCAAAGGTTAAGAAATAAAGCGATAGCATCCTTCTTGTTGTGCTCTCAAAAAGCCTGGTAAAACTGACAAAGGTTGATTTAGTGGTACACATTGCTGGCTTGCAAATCTTCAGAGGTATACAGCAGCTATAAAACCACTTTAACTGGACATTTTGCAGCTGCCTTGAGCTGCTGAGACTATCAATGAATCAAAGCCAGAATTTACAATATGCCCTGCAGGGTGGCACACTTGGGCTACCTAGGATGAAGAGAAGGAGGGGGGAGTGCAATGATAAAGTCAAGGTTCCTTCCGTGAAGTCTCCTTCAAGCAGAAACTGTCAGTCACATGCTTTCACCTCACATATATCCATTTCAATCGATTTGAATACAAATGAGCATTACTATGTGCCTTAATAAATGTCCAAGGGATAGGAAATACCTCTTAGAAATGTCATCACAGTTTCTCAACAAAATTCAGCACCTTTATTCAGCTTCGCGTGACAAAGAAAAAAGCCTCCCCAGCTCAAGTTTTAACAGTCGCGTTGATTCAGACATACTCAGGTTATGGGCCAGATCATGGGCCACTGCACAGACATGGGTGGTGACACTGGGCACCTCTGAAGGGACTGCTGCTTGGAGAAGGCCAGTCTCTCCTTAAAGCGTGGCAATATTGTCTGATTTCTTTAGAAAAGCCCATGCCTGGTATCTGATGCCTTTCTGTACTCAGAGAACGTCCTCCTTTGGTACATCTACGCAGTCAAACAACACACAGCCATCCATGTATACTCACACGCTACCTCCCAAGACATACATCTCATACCCTCAGTTTCATGTTGTATAAAAATTGCCTTGATGCAACACAGCCATTACATTATTTTCAATATTTTGGACTGAAATAACCACACAAAATAATACTTATTCCTTTGGGCTACCATGGTGCCCTGTGTGGATGTTTGCTTGCTCTAGGAACACAAACACAGTGAGCCGCTTGTGGGGGGGACTGTGGACCATGTCCTCCTCTGAGTATCAAGGATGCAAACGTGTCTGGGGCTTATATCAGGAGCTGGCATTTAGCAACAGCTGCTTAGGTCCTTTCACTTAAACATCCGCAGAAGAGCCGCTCAGTCTGGCTCCATGTCTCTGCTTGGCATGTCGCACTCACTGTTATGGTTTCCCCAGACCTGCGAACACTTAGCTGATTTCTGCATGCACCTGAAAATATTATTTTGCAACTGACTCATTTCCAGTCATGACAAACCTTTCATGTTATAATTTTGTTGCTACCCAAGTAGCACCAGCCACATTGCCAATAGCGAGGTTGTGCAGTTTGCTGATGGGTGGCAGTGCAGAAGCAGAAATTTCCACCTGGGGAGAGGGGATGTTGAAAAGCTCTGGGTGGTTTGGGAATCGCTATCTGAGGCTGCATCTAGTTAGCAGGAATGTTAAGAAACTTCTGCCTTTCCTAGTCAGCGTGGCAGTGTCCCCAAAGTCCTAGGCTAGAATTTCTCCTCACATGTGAGACAAACATGGACCTCTTCCCTAGCAGCAGGTACGCGTGTTGGTGGAGGCAGGAGTGGGTGAGGAGCTTTCTCTCACAAATCCCCACCTAATATTTCCTTTCAGATGGATTTCCTCAAGAGCTAAGTGAGTCACAGTGCTGGTGGAGCATTATCTCCTTTCTGCATCCCAGAGGCACCATCCTCACAGGACTGAAGTCAGAGCGGGTCCAAGGCACTTTCCTTGTCATTGCCTATAGGCCAAATTTAGTGTTTTATTCGAGGGCACACACAGATCTGGTTTTCTGTATCTTTCCCTTGGAACACTTTATTTGGTCACACATGTTCTATTTAATACAACTGAAAGGAAAACTACTTTATATTTAACTTCACATAGCGGGTGCCAGGTAATACTTGGATTATTCTATAAATTTCAAAATGGCTTTGTTCTTGGCAGCTCAGAAAATCTCTAAGGAAACATATTATTTAGCCTAGTAGGAGATATATTCAATTCTTCTTATGAGAGAAAATTATTGTAAATGATCATTTACAATAATATAATGCTGTAAATTGTGTATTTCACTTTAGAAAAACAAAATCAGAAAAGTCTCAGTGTCTTCCTGCTGTGTTTCTCATTTATGTCCTCAGTCCTGAAGCTTATTTCTTACAAGAACAGAGATGTGTGTCTCCAAATTAATTTGTAGGACTGTGATAATAAATTAAATGGAAACAGAATTAGAGGAGCATTACAGGGAGGACAGAGCAAGAAATGAAAGACAGTTGCCCCTTGTTGACCCAACTGATTAGAAACCCATGGCTCCAGGGTGGGCTGAGTTATGAAAGGAAACCGCTGATGGAGTCGCTTACTGCTTTGGTATAATCCTATTCCCTTACAAAATGTGCATGCAGCCCTGTCTCCCAGAGGCAGTAAGAATCCAACAGCAGGAAGCAGTTTCTTTGCTCTCGGCTTTAAGTGCTATTCCTGCCTATACACACCTCAAATCCCCTTTCTTAGCTGTGCTGCAGGACTTGTTTACAGCAGTCCTGTGTCCTTCGTGTCTGATCGTTCTTGTTTCCTTGTTGGATTTTCCAATCCTTCTGAGTATCTGAGGAAGGCATAACCTTTTGCATACCAATTTTCAGTGGAGCCTCTTCACCAATACAGTCTTTGCTTTTCAGCTAGTGACCTTATCTTTAGTTTGGGCAGAGGCTTCTGCCAAGGTGCTTATTGGCTTCTCACAGCTATCTCAAATCAAGAGTGGTTGTTATCCCTCTATATAATATGATTACCCAGTCACTAAAGGGACTAACAGAGGCATATAGAATCTACAGTTATCAAATAGCTAGAAAGAAAGAAAGAAAGATTTATAAATGTCCTGAAGAAATTTATTTTGAAAAAGGATTTAGGGACTGGGAATTTCAGATTATGCCATTCATGTATGCAGCAAGGAGCAATGCTGAACAAACCCCAGTGGTTTCAATGGAACAAGCTGAAATAGAGAATCTTGCTATTGCAACCAAACCCTCTTAGTTTAGTGCCAGCACAGGTCTGTCTGCACGGGCTGCCTTCACCTTCTGCCGACTGCAGTGTGCAGAAGGGAGGCCTCCAAGGGGTAGGAAATTGCTGGAGAAAGCTGTGCTGCCTGGTCTGGTCTTTCATAAGCAGGGAGGCAGTCACACTTCCCAAAGCTAGTCTTGGTATCCGTTTGAATATTACATTTTTTTAGTTATTCCCTGATGTGCTTGTAGTTATTCCCAGGTAGTGACCTCCTTGGCCCTTGACTGCAAGTTGCCTCATTTTAACTGAAGCTCTGCAGTGCTTCTGTCTTTGTAGAGTAAAAGTATTTCTGCTTGGAGTTAGCACACTGGTGACTTGAAGTACGGGACACCCACGGGTAAAACCTTCACCTCTAAGGCCAGCAAATAGAAAGAGTATGTTCTTGAGCAGTGGAAAGCTCAGAAAACTGAAAGACTTTATGCAGAAATTTTCATTTTAGATGACACATATACTTGAATTCCAGCTGGTTTTTACCATAACATTTATATCTACTGAGGCACAGAACTTTTCCTAAGTAAGTAAGAAATACCAAACTGCCCAATAAATAAATTTTTGCACAATATGGCTAAAGGACAAAATAATGTGCACCAGATGCCAGATTCTTCCACAGTTCTCCCATGGATTTGATGAATCTCCCTTTTACTGTGCTTGGTTAGATCTCACAGTCTGATTCTGAATATTTTAGTGATGTTAAGCCTGGAGAAAGATGTCAAAAGACCCCAGCCCTAGACTCGGTAAGTGTGTCAACTTTTAGATAAAAAGTAAATCTCTTTGCCTTGTGTAGATTACTGTGCAAATACAAGTCATTATAAGTGCATCTACAAAGAAGAGGGAAGCAAGAAGGCATCTGGGCTTGCTTTTGCAGCAAAAGGCCGGACAGAGCTGTTTAGCTCCAGGATGTCCAGGAGGTTAAAAGCCAATAATAGAGACAGTCTAAAAATCCTTTTCCTCTTTACTGATCCAGAGGAACCCACTCAACCAGATCTCCAGTAAGGAGCGTGCCATCGTGCCATATAGAGCAAACTTGTTCACCTGAGAAAGCACCATCCCTGTGTTCCCCAGGTGAAAACTTAGCCCATCCTTAGAGACGGGACAAAGAAATGTTTATGGGACTGTTTCAGCAGTGTTTTGGCACCACATTGCCACGTCACATCCAAGATGAAATTGATCCTCCTTTGCCCTGCTCGGTCCTGTGGTTTCCAGATGATGCTGAGAGCACATGGACAACTAGCGTCAGAGTGGCAATGCTGAAGGAGCATTGAGAGAAGGGCAAACTCCACTCCATACAGGCCATCTGGATGGATGTCATAACTTTCTTCTGCTGGGAGCTGGGCTAGGTTAGATTTGCGTCTGGCAAGAGGCTTCTCTTTCTCATTAGCCCTCCCTCAGGCCAGCTACTCTCACGGGGAAGTGCCTGAAGAAGGGAAGCTCAGGGAGACCTGCCTGCAACCTCAGGTGCATTTTAAAATCTGAGAGTATGAAATATGACAAGGAGTGGAAAGGCATGGGTACTCTACATCCTCCTTGGCTCAGAGGCATGTGGGTACCATAACATGTCACGTTAAAAGAAGCAGAGCTGAAAATAAGCACTAATTTTACATGGAGACACACTGCACGTGCACACATACCTGCTCAACTAAGATTGCCAGCTTTTCTAAATAACTGAATTACAAGCTGTGTTTTCATGATCTGAAGTCATCACTACTTACATCAGCCTCGTTTTGATAACTGTGTGTGTAGGTCATTACAAACATCGGCAATCCCCTGAAGACTAACAAGGCCAGTGCTGTGAAAGCTTTAGCCTGCCGTTTGGCAATACATCAGTGCTGCTGTATCTGTTATCTCAAAGGAGATGTCCTGCCAGCTCTCAAGTGCATAGGGTGGAAAGGGTATAGGGTAGCAGTGGAGATTTCTGCAAGTTTTGTAGCCCTGTAGTTCGTCAATAACGTGTATTTTCATTTGGGTCTGGTGAAGACTCGTGGGAGGAGTCCTCTGCCTGCACATCGTCCTGGTCTCTATCCCAGCACTCCCAGCTGTGTTTCATGTGAGGTTGACAGGGCACGTGGCTCCATGTGCCAGCCCTGCTACATGGACTCCAGCTTGCTCTGCGCATCTGCCTGCACTTTAATCCCTGCCTCCCACCAGGGAAGGCCTGCCAGGAGGGACAGAGGATGGTGTGTCGCATGCATAGTGCCTAGAGGAACTCAAACCACAGCTGCGAAAATCTAGGAGTGCGGGGAGGTTTCTAATGTAACAATAAAAGGCTTTTAAGACCTCCCACCCTGTAATTTAATTGCATTATTATTTACAATACCAATTTATTTGCAGTCTGATCTTTGGTGAGATTGAGACTTATCACTATCCCTGAGTCTGGAAAGAGTAGAGAGTAAGGTGGTCTCTGGCTAAGCGTGGACAGGAGGCCGAGGAAGCGGCTTGCCTGGGGGATGCTGGCTGAGGAGAGCCGAAGTCCAAGGTAGCCAGACGGCAGCTACCATCCTGCTGTCAGCTGGGAGTCGGGAGGGAGCTGGGCTTAATGTTCTCCTCCAGGGGATGTAGGCTGATGATGGCTGTGTAACCACTTCATCCATGGTGATTAGAAGTGATTAGAAGTGACTGACCCTATGATAAAAAGCTGAATATTTAGTTTGAAAAATTGCAAGAGGTTACACAGGTCTCCAGCCTAGCTCTCGCAGAGCGACAAGGTGCTACTCATTCTTATTTAAAGCTCCTGGATGGTCAAACCTGCTACTTCTGTGGCTCAGCAAAATGCAGCAGAGCAGATCAAACACCCTTTTTCCTTTCTATGTACTCAGTTAATGTGGTTTAAATTGCATTGGTGTTTTTATGTTCCCTGTAGCAATGGTTTAATTTCTACTCAAAAGAAGTTACAAATTTACGATTGTCACTGGCTTAAGTAAATATGTTAATTTGAAAAGGAAAAGAGCCTCTAAGGGGGATTAACTCTAGCCAGTTGTGATATCCCTCCTGTTTAGCGCAGGACCTTTTTGTATTCCATGTCAGATGGCTTGCAATGTTCACTCTTCAGGCCCCTAGGAGAATAGATTTGGCGATAATTGTGCTTTGAGAAAGAAAGAAATACCATACGTTTGTAACAGGATCTCCCCAGATCACACGTTGTCAGTCTGCCCTTTTAGCTATGAAGCTCCTAAAGGCTCCTCAGGGCTAACGTGTTATATGCTATACATGCTACGTACACAGTAATGCTTAAAAATATATATATATAGTAGCAATAAGCTAGAAATTATGGAAAGATCTTAGATATTCCACTATCATAAGCAACTAATGTGATGGCTCCTGGAGCAGTCCAAGTGAAAAGATCCTCTACTATCCCAGTTTTTATACTTCTGGGCTTTTAATTATTACTTGGTGGGATTTGTTGAATGCTGATAATTTACTTAACTCTGCCTTAATCCTCCACTGAACTGAATAGAGACTTCTGTTGGTATCTCTCTCAGATTTCTCCGGCAGTGCTGCTTGACCTTGTTGTGTAGTTTAAAAGGTGACTGAATGTAACTCTCAGATAAGTTGTTTAATTATTATTAATTTTTAGCAACAATTTTGCACTGAGTCTGAAGGGCACAGACAACCAAAACTGTAATTCTTCTGGATTTTCTAGACCTCAGACCAGGTCCCACTTTAATCCAGATCTTTGTCTTGTCTCTCCGTGCCTCCTTTTGTGGTTGCTTGCAGAGGCTGCTGATGAAGCAAATGGTCAGATTCTTACTAGTTATACAAGGAGACTGCACCAATGGCTAGACAGTTACTGGGGTAGACGTCCTGATGGAATGGATAATTTGGAAGGAAACAGGATGAGAAGCAGCTGAGACCTGCACTGGTCTGAACATCATGATTTAGGATCCTGTGCTTTATGCTTCACTGCCCACCCAATGGATAATGCCCTTCACCCTGACTGAACTGCTCTTTTGTTAAATCAGTCAGTGCCCTGGTCACATTTAGAAGATGGCAGGATTGAAGAAGAGATGAAAAAGTGATCTGCCTTTATTTCCCATCTACAGGTGCCTATGTAGGTGCTATAGCATAATCCCTAGGCTTATCTTTCTGCTAAACGTCACAAACCACCTTGAAAATGAAAAATAAATACATGAACTGCCCTTGCAACAAGAAATGGCTACTCTGAATGCTGGAGGGACCTCCTCATGTCCTGCAGCGGTATGCAAGGCAGGGCTGGTTTTACTCTGGGAACATTCAACCTAAAACTTTTGGGTACTTCTACGCTTGTAAGGAGAAAGTTATGCTGCTCACTCAGTGCACCTGAGACCTAAAACCACACAGTATTTTTCTCAGGATACTCACAGTTCAGCTCAGTCTGTGATCCTAGCAATAGCGGTCAATCTGACATTTCAAAACTCGGATCAAATACAAAATCATAACGAGGGTTATGTTCTGCCAAAAGGAAACAAGTCTTCCCCGTGGGTGTGATTTACTTGCAACATAAATGCAGGGCTGAATACTGTGAAGTACACAGCTCCAATTTTGATCAGCAGAAAAGAGAGCCTTTATCGCGATGCCTCAGCCTGCTTTCAGGACGTTATAGGAGTTTGACAGGCTGTTTTCCATCAATGACTCTGGAGGACATCATAGGAAAAATTAGCTGACAGGTATTTCTAAATTTGTTGTAGGTAATTAGGAATATGTTGTCTCAGCTCTGACAAACCCCCTGACTTTTATTAGCCGGGATTCTGCTTAGAAATGATGCCAATGGCATGGGCCAGGAAATGCATGGGGAAAGTTAATTGCAGCCTAAGTGTGCGATAGTTTGCAGTGTTCCTGCTAATTGGGGTAAATGTAAGGATTTCATTTTAAAGCAGAATTCTGTGATACGTTTCTCTTTCTTAACATTATAAAATGCGAAATCTGGCTTAAATAAAATTTAATTCTTCAAAATACATAAAAGAAGCTGTGAAATTGCTCTGTATAATTTTATGAATGAAAATTTCTTTGTTCTTGACATTTTCTTTTATGCAATACAGTGCTACTTTAACACCATTTTTAATTTAGAAGGTGATTAAATTCAATTACAGTGTACAGATGACAGAGTTTATAAATCCCAACATGATTCCTTGTGCACTTCTTTTCTGCTCATTTATATTGCACGTGGCTTCTGCTATGCAGAAATCCCAGTTCCTCTGATTAGAGATGCTCAAGTAATTTCTTGGTCAATATAGGATCCCCTTTTGAGCATGTACTGTTGTAGAGACTGGAAAAAGATCAGAGCAGACCTGTGAACATGTCCTTTCTGCATTTTGCAACACCTCACATAGCACTTTCTGTAGAAAAGGGTATCCTGCGTTAGGACCTAGGTTAATCCTTCCCCCTCAGGATGGGGAATCCATTCTGGATTCTTCTATGTATTGCACGCTGTGCTGGGTACACGACTGGCTAAAAAATATAGCCTTTCATTGAAGGAGGAATAACTTATAATAGGCACTGTACTGTTACTGCCTTTTTTCTTAAAACATTCCATTTACTCAGACGTATCCTACAAAGAGAGACTGGCTGATTATAGGTCATATTGCCAACCACAAACAGTTACTTATTCATTCAAAGAAACCTGATAATAGGACCAGCCTGGTCCAACTGAACTTAATGCTTTTTTACCGGTAGATTCAAGGGGAAGAAGAACATGGTCCTTATGGTCTTCAAAGCAAAGACAAGTTAAAAAAAAAAAAAAAAAAAGACAATGAACAAATTCTGTCATCAGTACCTTGACTAACCAGGTTCTTTCCACATAGCTCTGCTATTAAAAATCAGCTCTATTGTTTAAAACTTGCCTTTAAAAATAAAACCAAAGCAGAAAGAAATGCCACACATTAATGTTGTCACCACTCATCATTCCTTTTTTCACCCGTAAAGCAGAATGTTTCTTGCAAAAGAGGTGCTCACAAAATGGGTGTGTGTCTTTTTCATAGGCAAAAACCTTCATCTCCTCCTGATAGTCAGGTAATTATACAAAGAAAAAAGTAAATGTATACATAATAATTATTCTTCATTTGACAATACATATGTACTGGTATAATGTATTCTTCCCCATCCAGATGCATGCCAGGTTGCTCAATGTCTCTGGTTTGGAAATGTGGCCCTATGGATTTTTATGTTTCTTTATCTCTGTGTTTCCAAATTTGGAGAATTTAGAAAGCAGTTCAATCATTACCATTCCTTTGAGTATTTTTTCATAAAGAAAAGTATAAGGTTAGTAACACCTCCTTGTCAGATAATGAAAAAAACATATACAAGTTCAAAATGCAAGCTTTTTTAACCTTCACAGTTATGAGAGGGAGATATGTGTGGTAAGCTGTTGGTCTGGTGGATGAGATGTGTTCACTCTTCTGGGAAGAACAGATCAAGCAAAGGATTCTGTTACATGGGAAATACGGGAATAATTTACATTAATGAGGAAAGTAAATATGATATTTCTGTCTCTTTCTCTGAACTATCTTATGTAATGTCTCATAACCAGAATACATGTCTAGCCAACTCAGAAATATGCATCACAGCATTGAATGTTAACTTCCCTTGGACAACCTACGCATGAAGTGCTCGTTTACTCATTAGTTGTCACTGCTGGTGGAGTCATTAGTATGGCAATGAACTTTCTACTGGCATAATTGTTGCTGACTACTGAGCCTCATACATTGTATCTCTATAAAATAATACAATGAAGATCCTATTTCTGTGAGATGGTGATGAAGCTCTAATACTTTGTTTCTGAAATTTTGTGCCATGGCCTTTTGTTATAGTTAACACAAATTTCTCTATATGTTGCGTCACAATTTTTGACAACATCTTTATGGCATTTTATTTTTATGGTGGCATCTCCATCCACAAATGCAAAAACATCCCAGGGGATTGCCCAAACACAAAACCTACAGTGTTTGCCCTTGAGATCCTCCAGCTGGAAAGAGCCAACAGTATGTTCACTCTCTGGGAGATGATTTCATGAGTATGATAAAAAAAAAGAGACGTTAACTAAGGAAATGATTATAAATACTGCTAAGAACGCAAAGCCAACTTTTCAAAAGAAGAAATGGAAGTGAAGTGAATGACTACAGGGTAAAGAGAGTAGTGTGGCAGATATTTCAAGTTTAGCACTTCCAAATTTAGGTGTTCAACTTTAAATCTGTATTGTCGGAGTACAGTGCTATGTGTGATTATTTGCAATTTTATGCATTTTGGCAGTATATTCCATGTTATAACAAGTGGTCTTTTCCTATGCCAAGCCATCCCTAAATTAGACTTGAATGAACTGGCACATTATAAGTATGTCATCTGGAAGAAATGGAGGATGTGGTGGATCCGGAACAGGGATTCCCAACCTGCAGCCCCTTGCCTATTTGTGCCTTTTGAAAACAGTAAAGGGACTTTCAAATGAAAGCTGTCCTTGGCAGAACGAGGAGTGACCTGAAGGAGGCCAAAGCTGTCAACAAACCACAATCCAGAGACACTGGTAGTTGTACTCTCGCAATCCCAGCTGCTTCCTTGGACCTTCGTACTCTGTAGGACAGCAAGAAGTCACGCAGAGAAATTGAAGGCTGCCTGGGAAGGAGGTGTAAGCCTCTATGTCATCATAAAGCTTCACACTGCCAAATTATCAGAGGGCTCAGTTGCACTGGGCTTGTTTCGTATACCTGGAGGTAACTTTTTGCACCTTGCACTTTGGAGAAAGTTGCTTCACATGCTACAGTATTTCTGTATTTTTGAAGCCTCGAAAGCAATGTCAAAATTTTAAGAGAGTTATGCGATGGGAGATACTTCACCAGCTTCATCCAGCTCCACTTTGGACTTTTTTTCTGCATGAAAAGTACTGAATAAATCTAAGTTGTTAGTGACTGGGGAGAGCAGAGACTGCCTGAAGGCAGTGAACAGATGTGGAGGCTGAGTGAGAAATGGTAAAAGAAGAGAAAACTCAGCTAAGAGGATTTGGGCTTCATCAAACTTCACATTACTTAGACCATTAACAGAGGAATAGAGAGAAATAAGGACTGAGGAATGATATAGATAAGGGCTTAACATTCATGACTGTAATTCTTTTACGTGGCCCTTTCAAGGATTTTTAAAGGAGAGAATGATGCGTTGTTGGCCTCTTGCAGAGCAATATGTTTCTTAGGCCCACTTAGGACTCAACAGTGCTTTACCTGTTATTTTTCAGCATAGGCTTTATTTACAATTCTGTAGATTACAGTTAACGCTATTCAAAATTCAACTCTAATTTTTCTAGGAGGGGGAAATGCTTGGGCTTTTTACACCTGTTCTCAGTAATGACCTCTGTGCTTTAAAACAAATGGAATAATTTTCAGGGTTTAATGGGCTTTTGCCTTCAACAGCTACAAATAACCTAATTATCTAGCCACTCTGGGTACTGGATGATTTAAGAATTAAAGACACGATTAGAATCTGTTACAGTAATTAGAATCCATTTTAAACCAATTGCCTGTGGCATTACATGGTCTAGTGAAAGAAAGGCTGCTGGCTAAATCCTCTTCTTCCACTAAATGCAAAACCAAATATTAGTACTCTTCTTTTTAACTAAGAAAGTCAAGATTTCAGAAGTCAAGTAAATCAAATTATCTGTGCTTTTTTATGCTGTTTTTAAATACTTTATATATCACTGGAGCCAATGGAAGGAAGACCACTGATTGACTGGTCTTTGGATCAAATTCACTGAATAAATTTGTGAATTTAGTGAATAAAAGGAAAATTACAAATTTAGTAAATGAAAGTGTTATTACTTAGGTAAATTAGAAGTCATAATGAAAGAGACGTGGGTAGATTGGGAAACACTAGGAGAACTTCTGCATGCCCCATAAATCAGCTAGAAGCCATGCTCCACAAATCAGCTAGAAGTATTTGCAGGAGTCAGTAAGCAGGTGGATAAGGGTGATCCAGCTGATATAATGTTCCTGGATTTCCAGAAATCTCTGACAACACTGTTTTGTCAGAGGCTGGTAAAAAAATTAAACCCTAATGGCAGAAGAAGAAAGGTTCTCTTGTAGAAAAAGGATGGGTTGAAAGACAGAAAACAAGGGGTTAGGATTAAATGGTTGTTTCCACAGTGAGGGCGGTAGAAGGTAGCGTCCAACAGCCCTCTGTGTTCATCAGTGCTGTTCAGCCCATCCGTGACCTGTCTGCATGGACACTGGAACAGAGTAAATGTGCTGGTGACATGCAGCTGTTGGCTGTAGAGATTTACAGAAGGACCTCATAAATCTCAGCTAATGGACAGCAAAGTAGCAGACAAAATTCAGTGCTAAGAAGCAAAGAGTTGTACATTAGTTGAGGGGGAACCCTATCTAAATATGCAAAACTATTTTACTCAGGAAAGAGAGGAGGGCCATGAAAATCATCAGAGGGCTGGAACACCTCTCCTATGAAGAAAGACTGAAAGAGTTGGGGTTTAGCCTGGAGAAGAGAAGGCTCCAGGGAGCCTTCAGTGTATAAACAGGGCTTGTAAGAAAGATGGAGAAAGACTTTTTCCCAGGGCCTGTAGTGACAGGGCAAGGGGCAAGGGCTTTAAACTGAAAGAGGGTAGATTTAGGTTGGACATAAGGAGGAAAATTTTTTACGAGGAGGGTGGTGAGACACTGGAACAGGTTGCCCAGAGAAGTTGTGGATGCCCCATCATTGGAAGTGTTCAAGGCCAGGTTGGACTGGGTGATAGATCTAGTGATCTAGTGATAGATGTCCCTGCCCATGGCAGGGGGGTTGGACTGTATGATCTTTGAAGGTCCCTTCCAACCCAAACCATTCTGTGATTCCATGACTTTGGAGTCACTGAGCTCAGTGTGCAGGGATGGTCCTAAAGACTAAAAGAAAGGAAGGGCTTATTAAGGTGGGAATTGAGAACAAGGCAGAAAATATTACTACACCACATGAATTCATGATGTGTCCATGTCTTGAATATTGTGGTCTGGCCACCTATGTCTCCAAGAAGATGTAGAAGCACTAGAAAAGATTCGGAGAAGGGTACAAAGATGACCTGGGCATGGGATACTGCCACACAAACAGAGCCTATATAGGTTGAGACTCAGCCTGGTAAAGCAATCATTGAAGGGGGCTATGTGAGAGGATGGACTAAGGATTTTGACAGTGAGGGAGCTATTGAAGGTCTCTGATCGGCAGGTTCCCCCCTCTTCCCCTGGTAAAACGAGCCTCTACACAGGGGAACATGATGTCTTTCATTTCTTTCTCTTGCTTTTTACCCTCCGTCTTGTACATCATGAAAGTTCACAGAGAACCAGCTCAGCTGTAGACTGCAGGAGCAAGGGGAAGCCAAAGGGTATCTGAGGCTGAAGGCTATAACTGAGGCTGGAGGGCAAACCTTTGAGAAACTCCTACCTCTCTGAATTTGTCAGTGAGATGGCAGCCACACCATGCACTGTGGAGAGCACGCTCTGCGCGACACCGGCTCTGTCTGTGCTAGCTGTAGCTATGTGAAAATGCAAAGAGTTAAATAATTTATAGCCCTGCCACTCTAATTAGCACTGAGAGCCTGGAGACTGGTAAGTGGTACATAGAGCACCTCTTTGTTCAGAAACCATTTCCTATTAGTAAATGATATAGAATGTACCTCATTCTTCAGAAACCATTTCCTATCTATTCTGAGTTGGATCGTAGCAGATCAGGAGGACAGGGTTAACGACCGACTGACAGCAAGTCGCATGGGCCATCTGGGATCTATCAAGGTTCCTTATAATACTGGCAATTTTCTTTATTCTATTAGTATAGCAATATGCCATGGTGCAAACTCAGTCCAGCCTGGCAGTGACTACCTCAGCAGCTTCTTTATAGTTTGCTGTGTGTTTGCTTCCCTGTCTGTCCTCTGGAGCACATCACATTTGCCAGAGCTCATTCATGACACAGTTGCCAGGCTGGGAACGGACCATTTTCCTTCAGCTCGTATCCCCATGTCCCTTGCTTCCACGGGACTAGCAAACCAGCTCAGCACCACTTCATTCCTGCACACCTCAGTATGCTTGCCTGAATTCATTTGTATCTATTTAATCTACTTGCTGTTTTGATAACATGTGATGTGTGAATGAGATGGAGTTTACCCTATCAACCCACCTATTTTCCTAACATCCACTGTTCCCTTACATGTGTCCTTATCCAGCTGCAGTAAAGCAGGACTCTGTCCTCTTCACTCATGCCACACTTGAGTGCTTTCCAATAAAATAAGGAGTTGTATTTTTCAGAGTTATATAAATAAGAAGGACCGTATTTCTATCACTTGCCATAGTAATTACATCTGTGGCTCATATGATCACGGTTAAAACAAAATTCTCTAGAGAGCAGAAAAGGTGTTTTTACAATGGGTAAGTTGTTATCAGTTATTACTGCAAAGAATAGTCCTAACTTTTGAAATTAAATATTGAGATATCAAAGAACTAAAACCTCCTGCTACAGGACGTAAACCATGTTCTAACTAATAGGGCTTAAAAAATATTTTTTTCTAGATTCATTTTAATAGTGAGCTAATTCAGATACTCTGGCAGTGAGCCACTGTCTAAGGAAAGATGCTAAGCAGTGTGGACCAGTGGTTTGCCCCTGGAATGGTCATTCTGATCATTCTGTGAATTTATTTGTGTTTAAAAAGGACAGTAATTTCACACACACTAAGCACAGGCAGCACACACAAATGCAGACAAACACAGTACATACAAATTTAAGGAATGCTTGACTTTTTTATGTTATATGGAGAATGCATCGAACATGCTTGCACTTAGCAGTGTCCAAGATTGGAAAAACTGGACAAAGTAACATGTTTTCTACTGGATTGATAAAAAAAGTGACTGTAGAGATATAAGGTATGATTCATCTAATCTAAATGAAGACATCTACATTTGAGTTGCTCTTGGCTTCCTTTATAGTTGAGAGCTAGGTATTTTTAGGGTGGAGTTCACCTGGCCTGTGCTAGACATCTACATCTGATCAGCTGAATGCACCCCAGAGCCATATGTGATACTGTTGAACCTCACCAGGTCTCAGAGAATGCAGAACTGTCCTCCTGTTGAGAGAGGGCTCCCACTATTTCTGCACAGCAGAAGATACAGCTATTTTAAGTGATAAAATCCTAGACTGCTTTTTCTCAGATTCTGGGCCAGGATCAAGAGGGAGGCCAGGAGACGATTCAGAGCGGCAGGCAGGCAGCAATATTAGGCATCATCTCCTTTCCTTCCCCTTGGAAGAATGGTAATGGATTACAGTTACTACTCACGATAATTTGTATTAGTCAGGGAAGCAGCTAATTATCTTTGATTGCTGGCAACACTCATCTCTTCCAGGGTAAGAGAGTGAATTTCTTCTGCTTCTGTGAGCTGCCAATGCTCAGAGGGTCTACAAAACCAGATGAGCTGAAAGGGAACTGTGCTTTCAACACATTTGAGAACCACTGCCCCAGGTGTATGAGGAAATCCCTGATGGCATCAGACACCAAGCTCTTTCCATCTCCCTTGCCGTGAAACTGCTCTGGACTGAGGGTGCTGCCACCATGGGAGTGGAAGAGTGGCACTCCCATGCCTAGTTTCAAGACGCTGGGTTTTACCAGTGCAAAGAGAGATTCATCTAGGGACTCATTCAGGGCACCTATTTTAGGCTGCAACTCTGAACTGCCCTGTGGGGGAACTTCTCTCATTTACAGTGTACGCAGAGTATCTAATGCCCCCTAAATAGGATGCATAAATACCCTACCCTCTGCACTGAGAAAGGCAGAAAAGATCTGCCCATAAGAAACATCTCTAAGCAAATTACCCTAATAAGAAGTTGGGAACAACTGACTGACTTACATAAAACAGGGAAATCTTTTTTTCAGTTGAGATCGTTTTTTCTTTTCAGATGTTAAGGTAATGATGGATAATCAGTATGGGAAATAAACACAACTTTAAAACAAACTTGAACCCAGTAGTCCTGTCACTGATGCATATTCTTTCATTGACAGTGCTGCTCAGTTCTCCTCCATTTCCCGTTGCCATTGCTGATTTCCATTGCATAATTACTACATTACAGCACTTCTTAGACAGTGGCAAGCAAAATATTGCAGGCAGATAATACAGTTTTAGACTGCAATATGTACGTCAAATCCTCTCAAAGGCTAGAAATCTGCAATTACATGCTGAAATATTGTCTCACTTACCAACTGATATGGTCCAAACAGCAATTATTTTTGCAAAAGCCTTAGTTCTTGAGTTAAACCGGCTGTGATGGATGGGGTTTTGAATGGCAATATAGCGATCCAGTGAGATGGCACAGAGGTGCATGATGGAGGCAGTGGAGAAAAGCACGTCCAAGTAGATCCAAACGGCACAGAGCTTTGTAGGTAGAGGCCATGTGTATCCTGCACAAGAGAAAGTTGACATAAGCTAAGAATGTGACATACTCACATCTTTTGTTGTGACACATATGTCTTAGTGCATGTATCCTTCTAGTAGAACTGGTAGTAAGTGATGCCTTCAATAGAAGCTGCCTGACACTGTTTTAAGAAACCTTTTTCAGTTGCTTGCAACCTTCTAACTCTGTAACTTTTGGGATTAACTCTGCTTCTTTCCCAGGCTACAAGCAGCGTATGTT
Organism: Phoebastria nigripes; assembly: GCA_035582835.1. Lineage (NCBI taxonomy): Eukaryota > Metazoa > Chordata > Aves > Procellariiformes > Diomedeidae > Phoebastria > Phoebastria nigripes. The sequence goes on from JAYKAV010002998.1 coordinate 567,364, forward strand.
TTTTTTCTTTTTAATGCTATTTGCATAGTGCTAATGCTTGATGTTATAATTAACCATTTCTGGCAGCAAATCTATTGAAAGGGAAGCAATTTTGTCATTGTGAACCTGCAAGTTCTCAATTTTATTTTAGGACTTTTTATCCACGTAATTACTGTGTTATTAACACCTGCTGATATGCAAAGCTGCCTAAATTCTGAAACTGAAACTTTAGATTTAGTGGGAGCTGAAGAAAGAAATGTATTTTGTTGCATACCAGTGATATTTATCTCACCTGTCTTTAGGTACCTACCACATACTTAAATAAGGATATTCCCTGTATCAATGAATATTGATAGGGTCCTCCAGAGAGAGCAATCCAAAGCAAATGCATTAGTGTTTACCAATATCCAACCTACATCTTCTTTGCTGCAAATTAAGCCTTCCCTTTTTCTGTGTTCTTTCCACTAGCCATGAAGAATAATTGATTGCTGTCCTTTCTGGAAGCTTTTGGAAGATGGCTATCATGTCTTGCCTAGTGTTTTCTTTTTCTCTTCCAGACTAAGCAAAGCCAATTCCTTTATTTTTTGCTTACAGATGATGCTTTTAAAACTTTTGTGCTTCCTGTTTCTCTACCCTGGAATCTATTTAATTTATCCACATCTTGCTTATCATTCAGTGACCAAAACAGGACTCGGTACTCTTGCAAAGGCCTCCTGACTGCTAAGTGAAATACAAGATTGCTTCACGGGTCTTGCAGGGAATGTCCTTACTTGCACAACCTGGAATGATGAGTGCCTTTTGTATAAAAATATCATACTAGTGACACATGATTAGCTTATGATCCATTTTGACAGCCAGATCTTGTTCAGCATTCCTGAAGCCTGGACAAATTTCCCCAGCAGTAGTTGGTTTGCTATCTTTTTCCTAAGTGGATATCTTTGCATTTATCCTCACTGAATGTTATTTGTTCATTTCAGACTTTCTCTTCAGGGGTCCAGATGCTTGTTGATGATTCTGATCCTGTCCCTCTAAGTGCTTGTAACTTCTCCCAGCTTGGTCCTTTTGGAAAGCTGTGTAAGCTCACACTCTGCACACTGTCCAAGCTGTTAGAAGCAGTACTGAGCAGACCCAGGCTAAGCAGAGCCCTGCAGGACCCCCATTCAAAGGCCCCTCTAGTCCTGCAGGGAACCACTAATAACTCCCCTTGGAGCAAGTTTTGCAGTTAGCCATGTCCTTATCTTGTGGTGATTTAATTTAGAGCATAGTACCCGAGCTGCCCATGACATGGTGCAGCATGGGGCAATGCCAAAGCTGGTATTGTGAGAACATGCTAGTGTTTCGGGGGGTGCCTGTCTCCTTTGGAGATACAGTACAAGATTTGCAACAGCAGGAACAGAGGGAGAGGCAGAGGTCTGTGCCTAATTAAATTTAGTCTCAGTAAGCACTGAGGAGACCTATTTCTTGGTGCTCTTGGACCGCTGTAATATGAGCTGACTCTGACAAGCCATACAGCATTTATGGATATGTTTTATCTTGTTTTCTGGTCTTCCAATGGGGAATCTGGTCTCTGGAGTGTGTTACATGAGGGCTGGCTTTCAGGGGCATGTCTTCCCAGCAGCATCTGTCTGTCAGGCCAGGACAGTTTACACTGGGAAAAGCGATAAAGTATTTTTACACTTGACAACATGCATCTGTTCTCTTGCTTCAGTGGCCTTTGGGAACGCATTTGTCATATCCTTCTAGACCTCTTGTCCTTGCTCTAAACCTGGATGGGGCAGGGATAAAACAGCATTCATCAGATAAACTACCTTGGAGACTACAGGGCCAAGAAAGTGGAAAGCACATGAGAAGAGTGAACTGTGGATGCAATAAGAGTTAAGAAGGGTGTAAATAACATCCTCCAGGCCGGCCTTGGGACATTTTATGGGGCACATGGCACAGGGCACCTTTGCCTTGTGCTGTGCTCTGGCTGCTGTCCAATTCACCCCTGGACATATCCAAGGGAAAACAAAACAAAACAAAACAAAACAAAACAAAACAAAACAGACAAAACACAGCTGCAATTTAAAGATTGGGTAGGCAGGGAAAGTTTTACAAGGTCCAGGATTTCATGTGGTCCATGAGAGCTCATGAGGTCCAAGAGCTCATATGAGGGAGTCCCATCCAAGGGACAGGCAAGTGATGCTTGTGCATCTATACATTTTCAGGTTGAGAGACTGAGAGGGAGGGCAGGTAGCCCCTAGGATGAGATAAGATTTTCTTCCCGATGTAGCCAGATAGTAGCATCCGGGAGAGGAGAAATGTTTTCTCACAAGGCCTTTCAGGTGAGGAGGCAAACAAGCCAAGCTGGCCAGGATGGCTGGGCTGCTGCTAGGTTGGTAGCAGGAGGTATGGGAAAACTGTTTTGAGTGGAAGGCTAAGGAAGTGCTGTAAAGAAAGGAGAGAGGAGAGTCCATAGGCACGGGCAGTTGCTGAGGAGGACCTGTGCACCATCCTGCCTTGTCAGAAGCACATCAGCCGAGGCCATGTCTGGGGTCAGCACTGGGCTGGACAGGAGCCCTCTGAAATGCCTGGTCCTTCCACTGCAGCAGGGAGTTATGCAGCATCTGCCAATAAGCCCGACAGCTGCTCCATGCTGTTTCTGTCGCCCCACAGCATGGGATGAATCTCCAAGGCAGGAGCAACAGGCATCCAGCACCCTGTGTGGTTTTGGGTGGGAACCAGTGCTGTTGTTCAACTCTGTGAGTTTTCTGCTCTGTGGGCATGTCCACCTTGGCAGGACTTGCTGGGTGTCTTTTTTTCCAGCAGAGGCTGGTGCTGCTGGGTGGATGGAGAAGCCTGCCTGGCCCAAAGGGTGCAGGCTGGGGCACGCACGTGGCTGATGTGGCCGGGCACCCGAATGGGAATTGCCCATAGTAACTGTAAAGCTCTCAAGAAGGAAATCATCTCTCTTTTGAGTAAAAGAGTTACAATCCCCCTTCAAGGGGCTGTGGGGCAGGTGGTGGAGAGCTCTTATTCCACAGCCTCAGAGGTGCCCCGGCAGAACGAGGCAGGTGCAAAGGCTCCTGCTTGGGGCTCAGGACTGTCAACGTAGGTGATGTGGCTGATGCCGGCTGCATCCTGGCCTTTCTCTGGGCAGCTGAGGCCAAGCAAATGCTCCTGCGTAAGGGGAGGCTTCCCTCTGCACCATCCGTGGTTGTCCTGGAGGTTGACAATGCACCATGCTGAGATGGCTCTTCTGGTACCTGCGTGCACCACCAGATGATTTTTCACCCAAAGTTACCCTGCAAAGGCCTCCCCTTCTAGACCTTGCAAGGGAAAAAGCAGGGAGAGAGGAGCCAAAGCCAGCACACTCCCCCACTATGGCTTTAGGTGCCCTGCTGCTCCTCTGTGCCGGCTATCGCAAAGGAGGGCAACGCTGCCTTCCCGCCGTGACGAGGGTTTCAGCTTCAGAAATCCCGCATCCCAACCTCCAAATCAATTCTGAGCCACGGATTTCGGATGCCTCTTTCCTCAGCAGCAGAGCCCGGCCAGCAGGAGTCCCTGTTGCATGTCTCAGGGAATCACGCAGAATTTAAAAGGGTTTTGCTAATCTCATGCATCGGACAATTTCTGTTCCCGTGGCTCTCTTTCACGCAGTTTCTCCCACCAAAGGTGATTGCACCACTAATACAATAAACCACGTCATCATTACGCCATCACTCATGCCAAATACGGTTTGCAAATGCTACTGAGGGCAATCTGTGTAGAAATACTGAAACTGGGAAATAAACTTCCAGTTTTCTGGATGAAATCTCTTTTAAGTCACAGGCTTATGCTTGGACCTTTAGTCCCAAAATAGTGAAGCAATAGAAATCTTTGCAAACAACCTCACTTTCCTCCTGACGTTGTCTGGCTTCTCCTTGAACTGTAGCAATTCAGTTGTGGCACTGGAAAACTCATTTCTTGAAGTTTAGGGATTATAACAGCCTGACAATATTGGTACTGAACACATAGGCTGCTGCTTTTTTCTACGTGAGCTGTGCTGCAAGTGATTTTGGTGAAAATGTGAAGAAAGGTCTGCTATTAATCACCTACAAGGGTATGAACTGTGAGTCATTATTCACTTAATTCTTAAATAACTTATCTTAAGAAATCATATTTGCATTTGTAAATCTTACTGAAAATTAGGCAGAATTAATTTCCATCCGGTTTTTAACTCCTGCAATATTTATTCCAGCATTTGCTGGTAAGTAGATGTCTAAGCAGGGTATTGGTGTTAAGAGAATTATTTACATTTGTATTATTTCATTAAAAAAAGTGAAGGGATTGCCTACTTAGAATCTAAAGGTAGTCATTAGTGCTTCTGTGCATATTTGCAGAGCAAAGTAACCGGCAGGACCCTACATTCTCATTAGGAATATTGAAATTTATGAGCCAGGGAAAAAAACGTGGAAGAATAGAGAGAACAAAGCATCTTCATATACACTTTGAGACAATTCCTCCAGCAACTGAGTAATAAACTAATGTTCTGGACTGTGTTTAAAATGCCTGTAATTAGAAATATAAGGTAGGAAAAGATTCAAGTACTTCACCTATTCTTACATCCACAACCAATTACATATATTTCAACTTGTATGGAGTGATTACAATTTTTTGTGGTAAGAGAATGAAATAATAACAACAACAACATGTGCATGCAATGTTTAAAGCTCCTCAATACATGCAGTAGGTTACATAGCTAATACTCACCGTACAGTATGGTTAACATTGACACAGGCATGACAAGGAAACCCAGCAGCATATCAGCTATTGCAAGTGACATTAGAAAATAGTTAGTGGCATTCTGTAGTTTTTTCTCCAGTGATACAGCCATGATGACAAGAATATTTCCAGCAATGGTTAAAACAATCACTATCACTGTCAGCAAAGCTGGCCAGTTTTTCTGTGAAAGCTGAAACAGGGAAGAGTAGCACGGTAGACTCATGTTACTTTCACATGAAAGATTGGTTAGGTTTTCAGAGTCCACAGTCAAGTTAAAGAGATGTGATATATTAATCTCTCCAGCTCCGTAAACATTTCTGTAGAGTCTTCTCTCATGATTTATTTGTATTAAGGAGTTTGCAGTTGGGTTCACCGAGCTTTCCTCATCACAAAGAATATCCATTGCTAAGTCCGAAACTGGTGAGATAAACAGTGAAAAATAGGGAATTATCACCCTTTGTCACCATCAGGCTTTATATTCCTCAGCTGTCCATGCCAGAAGTTGAGGGAGCACAATCTTTTGTCGCCTGTATTTTTGCCACTAGCGTGATGTAGAAAAACATACCAGAATTACTCCGAATGCTGAAATGTTTTGTTTCCAGTTCCATAGGAATTCCAGTGTAGGCATACATTGAAAATCCAGCTGAAAAGCAAAACCAAACTGTAGGATAGAGAGTGTGGACTTGAGGCTTCAGAGAGCAAAAATGTTGGAGAAATAAAAGAGAAAAAACTTTTGCAACCACTAGGACTCCCCTCTGGAGCTACATCTTACTGCTATTGGTAACTGTAATCACACAATTTTAAACACAGCAGTATTAAAATAGCTTGCCATACAAAACAGCAGAGCTCTCACTTCCCTATTAAGAAAGTTGATTAAAGATTCCATCCAGCATCTTTCTCTTGAAATAATTAGACATGCTTTTATTTATAGTTCACCTTCCATAATATGGCAGATAGTCTCTGACTTCTGTTGTATTTCAGTAGCATTTTCAGCCTCATATCAGAGATTACACATTCTGCTCCATGCTGATTTTTATAGCTAATTGTACCTTTTGGCCCAGCCTGGCTTCAGAATGGAAATTAAACAACTAGGTACTGTGATAAAAAATACAATTTAAGGAAGACTTACATTGTACTTCAGAGCCCACTCTCAAACAGCAATTAGGTGCACTTTGTACCCTGATTTACCATATTCTTCACTGTGTTTAGCCAGTTTTGTGTCCTTTTTCTTCAGCCGCCTCCAAAATGGTGGTATTTGGAATAGTTTTTTGACTTCTAAACTGCACACTTGAGTGAAGCCAGTTCCTGTGCTGCGAGGCTTGCTCTTTTCTTCTGAGAGATAGGCTGCTTGCTGACTCTTTCCTTGTGCATTTCCCCGCCCCAGGGCAAGCTATATTTAAAATAATAATAATATCAGAGCCCTTCTCAAAGTGACACAAAAGAAAGAACATACACACACACACACACACACAGAAGCAGCCTGCACGGAGGAATTACTGATTTCAACAGGAATGGAATTTCTTGCTCGCTGCCTTGTTCAGTTTGTCAGACCTCCCACTATCTGGATGTCATAAACTGCAAGGTAGCAACAGCAGAGGAGAGCAGGGGAGGGCAGACCAAAGAGGGTCTTTTTGGTAAACTAGCAGCTTTTGCAGTGTGTATTTTGGAGGTCCTCTGCTTGGGTGCTTTTTCAATGCATGCTTTCCGTTTGCAGGGGATGGCTTGCAAACACAGCTGCATGCAATTACAGTGTTTTACAGGATGCAGGCTTAAAAGAGACAAAATCTAAGGCTCACAATGGTAGATACTAGTGAAAAATGTAAGTGTGAAGCTTTTTCCATGTAGAGGGGAAATTATGACACCCTTAAAAGGAAGGAGTAATATTCAGTCCCTTTCAGTTTTAACTCCAGGTCTGTGCCAGGTCTGTTAATCAAATTGGCAATAGATATTTCTAAAAAATTGAAGCCACTCTGTTGTCACGCTCATTTGTCAGGAAGTGGGTGTAACAATTAACCCCAGCAACCTGTCCCAAGGAAGTGTCCCAAAAAAAGCAGTTCAGTAAGGCAAAATGGTATACAGCAGAGGGGGAAACAAAACAGCCTTCCACCATTTCTGCCTCGTACCTCTGCTGCCAGAACATGAATTAAGAAGTAGCCAACTCTTCAATTTTCAACATAACACAAAACCTTCTCGCAAATTCACTGAGACTTACAGCTGAGGGGTGTCCGCTGCTCCCCTGCCCATCCTGAAATATATTGCAGATTTCCCTCATGTAGAGGGCAACGGCTTTATACAGGCAGGCACAGGCAGCTTGGAGTGAGAGCTCAGAGAGGTGCAAGTGGCACCGGGCACCGGTGGGTCCTGGTGTGCCCGTGGGCTCACGGGAGCTGCAGTGTGCTCCCGTAGCTCAGCTCTACATGCAGCACCGCTAACGCTGCTGCAGATCCTAGGGGGCTGCAAACACATGGAGAGTTACCACAGCTCAGCTGGCACGTGCTAATCGCTTCAGGGGTCAAAACCTTATCAAAGTGAGTCTCAGAGCACCCGCCAAAGCCCGTCTGAATCTATGAGGCACTGTTACAGAAAGCCTTTTACAGTAAAGTTCCTTTGGGGCTGGTTTTGCTCCCAGCTGAGCCCACACCAACAGCCGCCACAGCAGGACAGAGCAGCCAGGCAGTAGCTCCTACTGATGCCCACTTGGGAGTTGGAAACGAGTCACCCCAGCACTTAAGTTTCCCAGTCCCATAGGTGAGGCCAGAAGACTGTCTGTCAGGCAACACAAGCTGGTAAAAAGGCTGATAATGCTGATTTTAGCAAGAAATGTTTCAGCCCTGGCAGTCCTGTCCAAGAGCCAGAAGAGAACCTTTCCCTCTCTCCTTTAACATGATAACCAAATGGGTTACTGTGTTCACCGACTGAAATTCGGCATCCGTGCTCCAGAGGGTTTGGCACCTGTCCCCGTGAAGATGCCCTCGACGTGAGAGTGCAGATCTGCTGCAGAGGTCGTGCTCCACTTCTGTTGAACACGGCTACTGTGCAAAACAGGGCACAAGACTCCTTGGCTGGGGCTACATACAATCCTTTGAGAGGAACCCAGGTGTCCTGTTATTTTCTTAGATGGCTCCCTCCAGGCTCTAACGATTCTTTAATGTAACAGTCATGGGTGGAAGATACTTTTTTGCAGGTGAATACCCAAACTGTGGGTCAGAGGCTGTAGCTGCCAGCAAAGCCCAGTTTCACCAAGCAGAGCTGTGCATCTTTCTCCCACTCCAAGGATGAGATGGAGGTTTAGGACCTGGTCTTCTACTTTCCTGAATGAATACGCTAAGAAATAGGCTGTGTGAATCCTGATTTCACATCTGAAGCTCCCTGTACACCTGAAGCAGATGCCTGTTCCTTACAGAGTAGCTTCACCTCCCCTTCACTGCCGTGGCGTGACTTTCACTCAGATACTTCATCCTTCCTCTGCTCCAATGACTCATTTAAGACTGTGGCTCTGCTCTGGACATCAGGAACATAAAAGGTAAGTGCAAACAGGCTGAATGTTGCCTTGTCTAAGACCTTTGCAGGTACAGTCATAAGCTCTTCAGATAGGCACTACACCATCTCCTTTGGTCTAGCTGTGGACCCATCACTGTAAGGTCTGAATGCCTTCTGAGCACTACTACTCTGTCCCCCCAGAAAACTACTTGACATATGTGAAGCTGAGAAACAGGTAGATGAAATGTCTTGTTTAGGTTTGCACACGAAACATGGATGAGTCAGAAACCACTTTCATGTAGCCCAGTATGTCAGAAACAAATCCGTGATCTTATGTCTTCTAGCAAAGTATGCTGGATGTGCTACTGAGCACGAGTATATTGTATTATTTAGCTCGGGGGTTTTTTGACTGCATCAACCGCCACCACCACCACCAAGAACCTGAAAATGGCTTCCCTTCCATAGTATCATTACAGGCAACAAGCAACAAAAAAGTATCCAGCTCTCCTGGGCTGAACCCAGTGAAAGGAGGCTACTGGGGCTTCCACAGGTGCTCTCATCTCCTTGCAGAACTGAGCATGCGCTCTGCTTTGAAAGAACAGTGAGATACAACTCCTGGATGATTTGTCATACCTAAAGCCTGCCTTGACCATTGCTTTTCCTAAAGGTGAATAGCTCTGGAAAACTGTAGGTCCCATGGTCTTCCATTTTTAAACAAACAAACAAGCTTGCACTCCGACAGCGGCAGAGCCTCACATGCATGCAATCCCAGGCAGGTTGTCTGCACTAAAACCAAAGACAGCTGCAGTCTGTCCCAATCTATGTAAATTAAGTGTAATCTTAGCTTAAAATGGCGATAATGTGGTCTGCATTAGACATAAAGCATTCTTTAGAAACACAGCTGGCACTGGAACAGTCTGCATATTGCTTTTTAATTTCTGGAAGGCACCAATGTGTCAGATTCATGAGAGCCCCTCCTCTGTTCCCTAGCTCTGCTTGGAAATGTTGTCGGACGTTAATCTGTCCTCTTGGGCAGGGTTTTTATGCTTGGCATGGTGCACATAACAGCTTCCTAGAAATTCTGCTTTTCAACAATTTCATCTGAAAGAGAAATAAAAAACCTAGTTTACTTAACTTAAACTTAGCATTCTCAGGATTATTTCAGGTATAAAACCGCCCATTCCTGAGTTTGCCATTGCCCTCCTTGATGTTTTCAGTGGATTGTTTAATCAGTAAATGTATAAACTGCAGAGGTTAATCATTCACTCTGACATCTAAAAGTCAGGCAAGTGGAATGTGAATAGTTTGTGTTGTGGTCGAGACTACTACTATTTGGTATCTCTGTTTACATTTATCAGGGGCTGTTGGAGCAGTTAATATTGTGATGCCTCGAGACATGAATCAGAGCCTAGTTATTACAAACCAGAACAAATAACTAAACAGCGCTGCTCTCTTTTCGATGCATGCCCTGCAGTCGAGGTTGTTCTGGATGTCTCGACCTTCTCCACCCATGCCGTTGCAGTGAGGTGAGAACAGATTGACATGACCTTTCCGAAATCCACGCAGGAGCAGCATCCCTCACCCTTGCTGTCTGCAGGTGATGATCCTGAGCAAGCTGCGTGTTGCGGCACCAGCACCCTGTGTCCTCCCGTGGGCCACGGGTCCTGATGACTGAAAACCTGTGGTGAGTAACCGGTGTGTTGTTGTGGGGGTCTCTGCTGTGAAACTGGCTGTCTGTATTGATTTGGTCTGGACTGCTTTTGAGTGAGAACTGAATATTAGAAGTTGAGGCTGAAGGGGAAGCTGGAATTACTCAGTTTAACTATAATTTTTAAGTGTAATATATACTAAGCAATCTGTAATAAGCAAATATATGTCTCATATATATATATATATAAAAATAACTGAAACTCTCTAAACTTTCATGTCTATCCCACACGCAAATGCTAGTTTCAGTCTCTGTTCAATCCCACGTGAAGCTGTGGTTTATCTCTTACTTTTAAAAGCCTGATTGTCTCATTCATCCATGAGTTTTGGAAAGATGTGCAGTATTCCTGGTGATTTGTAGGGTGTCCTCCTTTCTAACCACATGTTATTCTTTCAGGATCTGCAAGTTCCTCCGCATACTTACAGTCCCAACAAGGAGGTAAACGTGAGAGAGAACCTGGAGTACCTTAAGGCACATCTTTTATCTGCCTAAACCTGTGCACTGGGATCAGTGACATTGCACCTGCGACCCCTTTTAGGTTGATGTGATTCCAGTGATTCCAGTGTGATTCCAGTGGAGCTCAATGGAATTGCTGCAGCATAAAACTGATGTAATGATTAGTTGGCTGGAAATTAGAGTCGGAAAATTTTTTTTCTCATGTGCAATTTTGACTATTTAAACATTTCTTTTCCCATATCAAAATCTTTTCATGGAAGGAAGAGTTCTGAAGAACTTCAGTTTGGAAGTATCCAAATATTTTGCTTCGGTCTTGTTGATCTAAACGTAACATTTTAATATTGTTGAATTAAAAATGTTTTCTTGTGAGCCAGCTAACTGGCTGAGATGCAAATTGTCTTATTCCCTTATTCTCCTGAACGATTTATATCCACCATAACAGCAAGCCCAGAGGTGGTTTCAAGTTGAACTGAGCTGAAATAAAATATTCTTGTTCAGTTAAAAAATAAACTGAAACGTTTGATTTGGGTCAAGCCCATGTAGTGAAGGAAATATTTTGTTTTGATTTTCCCAAAGGAAACCTGAATGCTTTGGGCAAAATCATTTTTTTTCTTGCATAAAAAGTTGATTCAGTGGAAACTTAATTTCCTACTAGAGGCCACATTGCTGGGAAGTGTCCATTAAGCTTTTGGGCTGAAGCAATGAATGGTGTCTGATGCTTTAACGTGGAACTCTGCAGCCTTATTTAAAGAAACCTCTCTAAAAATCTATGCTTTATTTTAGTGAAACCTGAAGGGACAGGTTCTTCTTCATGTCTTTCTCTCAGCTGTAAATATTAACTATTTATATATCTGACAATAGCTTTTATATCACCAGAGGCCTCTGCAGACATTTGATTTACTAACCACATTTGGCTTTAGATATTATCATTCCAGCTCTGCTAGGAAGAAGCTGGCGGGTTGGCTTGTTCTGAGACAATATTATGCTGTGTTCTGATCATCTGAGTTACAAATTGGCCAGTTCCAATGTAAGTAAAATTTTATTTCATCCAGACACACATCAGTGCAAATCCCATGACATAAAGCTCTGTATTCCAGCATTAGTACCAGAATCTCTTCCACTAATTTTTTCCTCAATTTAAAATGCCAAGCAGTAGTGAGCATTTCCCACTTGATTTCCTTCAGTCTAGTGCTTAAAGATGCACTGTCTCCTCTTGCTTCCCACAATTAACACTGGTCATCATCCAAAGCCTGTATCACCTCAGCTGTTATCCAGTGAAATAATATCTTTTTAATGGGGTGATCAAAACCATAAACCATATTGCAAAGGTGGCGTTGTGGGAACATTCTGCCAAGCCAGCATCATCTGTGGGGAGTCTTACATGTCTGTCAAAAGCTGTTTTATCCTTTCATCAGGCAATAGACACTGCAGAAGAAGGTGGGTGCACTTCATCCTTCCTTCCTTTCCCCTCCTCCAATAACTTCCATCACTTTGTAAAAGATGACAAAGTTTTTATTTTTTTCCTGTATTCACTGCTGATGCTTACTTGTAATTTTAGATCCTGCAGTATTCAAATTAGACTTTTTTCCCTCTCAAGGTCAGTACAATACTACAAAAGGAAAACAAAAGTTGTTTCAATTTTTTGTGTTCCAGGCACTGATTTGTCAGTATTTCTCTGGGCATTTTTTTCCTTGTTTCTCTAGTAGCACATAAGCAGAAAAGCAAGAGTAAGCTGAATCCATGAGGACCTTGCTACATTTCTACTTGGACATTGATGGATGAAGAAGCATTTAAAAGAAAAAAAATCAATATTGAATCCGAAGAGGTGGGTCACCTCTGCTGGTTTAGCAGCATTACGTGGTGGCAGGGAGTAACCCAAATATGTTTGTACTTCCCGTCTCCCCAGAAGCTCATGGGTTCACCAGCATATGGCAGACAATACCAGAGACCTGTGAAATAGGTGGGGACCTGCCAGACCAGCAGGAGTTAAGATTACAAATATTTTTCCTCTGCATACCATTCTTGTTCTTTGAATATGGCAGAACCAAACAGCTGCAGCCCTGAAGTGATGATGTTAAAAAAATAAATATAGCTGCTATTTGTTACAGCTCTCTATTAAAACTGGCAGGTGACTGCTGTTATGTTTTCTCTCTCTTATTCCTGGGATAGCACATTTTCCAACTTGTTAAGTTACAGTATGTAATTTATAACCATCAAAGTGGAAAACATTATGCAGTGCATGAATTAGCATCAGTATGAATGTCTGTTATTGAATGTGTGCTACATTTCTAGAAATAAGCAGTTATTCCTCCTTGGCAAACCTAAGATTTTTGCTACCAGGTTTTGTTTAATTATATTTGACTGATTAGAACAGCTTTAATGGATGCATGCAAGAGTTCTGTAAAGGACAGTTCCCAATAGGTCTAATTTTGTGTGAAATCAGGCAAAGTTGTTGTCTTTTTGCAAACGTAGTCCAGCATTAAATCAAGGTTGTTTGGGCAATGTGGACTGGCAAGAAGGTGCAAACTTGTAACAGAGATACACTGGCTGATTGGGTCCTTAAATATTAGTCATGATATTGTGATTGTGGCTTGTCAGCAGTGTTAGCATTATAGGCTAGGATCCAGTCTGCCTGTTTAAGATAGATATCTACCTAAATTGTAGGTGCATAGAAAAACAGTTGCCTTAATGCAAAGGCAATTGAGTCTCTCCATTGAGAGTCAATGGAAAAGCTTCCATTAATTCTGTAAATTTAGGGGCACTCATTCACTGGACCGCTGTGCTGGATCCCACACTTTAATCATTTCATGTAAGATGGCAATGTACATATCAAGCTACAAATTGTATCTTCACAGCATCTGGTTCTTAAAACAGTGAAAACTAAGACAGATCTGCAAAATATATTAGAAGAAGAACTGTGTTAATGCCAGGTATGTAAATAGTTTTTCACATCTAGATGCAGCACTGTCTGGACTAGTTGACTCAGCTCAACTGACTGTGCTGAGACTTTGCTACTTACTTCCTATTTTTTAAATGCTGTATTTCTTGCAGAATAATTTTACTATAATTTAAGGTGTTCGAGCGGAAATGTAGCATCCTTTTGGCTTAGTGGTGCAACTAGTTCCCACCTTCTTTTTCAGACTCAGTTTGTGAACAGGTACTCTCTACAGAACCCATAAAATTCTGCTGTGAAGATCCTGGGGAGATCACGAAAACTTACAACTTGATTTGTAAAAGAAGCTGTTATTATTTGCCTGGCTTAACAGACACTGCTTTATCTGTGCTCTAGTTCCTGAATATCAGTGGAATCCAAATGTTTTTCTTTAGAACACTTAAGGCAATCAAAACTATTTATTTAAAGCACTGAATCACTTAAGAAAACAAGTGGAATACTACTGAAAGCTAAAATATTTTTCCAGCGGCATTTGATATCTCTGTAAACATTTTTGCTTTGATTTTCTTCCTACTCATTTTTGAGTCCATCAAGGATCCAAATATCAAGTTTCCTACCAATTTCCATCAGGGATGCAAGTACTTTAAGTTGGAATACAAGTGGAGAATCTGATTACTTTATGTAGTGTAATTTATACCCTCCCACACTCTAACATATGGCTGAACACCACTGTATTGTGGAGTCCAATAAAAGACTGACTTCTTATGTTACAGTCTTTTAGGAAAATCCACACTCACTGGGCATCTCCGTATCTTACACACCGGTATCGTACAAACATGGGCTACAGCTGAGCATCAGAGCTGTGCAGGGCAGGCACAGGAATCCCTGAGGGCACCTCTGATCTGAATGTTAAATTAGCTTTACTGAAATATCTCTTTTAAATAAACTGAGCCTGATGTCTCTCTTGTACTGGAATATGCCTTCTTAATGATGCTTCCTTGAAAGCTGTTGATGAGAGGCAGGAATGAGGGAACAGTCATTACCATTAAGAGTATTAAAGTGTTGAATGGTAAAAGTTATTGCCTTTCTTCCAACCACATTTTTTATAACTTCTGTTAATACAATATAGGGCACTGCAGCTTTCTGTGATACACGCAGAGTCACTGAACTAATATATAGATCTCCCCCTTGCACACAAATAAATCCCAGCTAGCTGCTGGTCTGCTCTGGTCATCTGTGAGAAAGTCCAGAGAGACATCCTGGCATGACCCACTGCAAGGAAGATGTATGTGTGTAAAGGAGTCCCAGGACTAGGGCAGATCAGAGTACTTCCCACAGCATACAGATCCCTCATGAGGATGGCTGCTAGCATATTATCTAGCCTTGGCAGCTATCCTGTACATGTTCTTGTGAGATACCATCAAGGAAATACTTCACGAAGATTGCCAGTGCTACTGCAGCAAGGGCAGGGAGGATGCATGAGCACCTCAGACTGCCCACAGGATGGATGGGAGGCATCCAGGAGAGCCCTCCAGGCTCACAGCGTTCCCTGGGATGTGCTGGCAGATACAGGGTGGCGATAGCCCCAGCACTCCAGTGACTAACTGGGCCCTGTACCACAGCTCTGGTGTGGTGAGCAGAGGCATGGGCAAAAAGGAAGGCACTTTTAATGCAGATGTGAAAGCAGATGTTCAGGGTGATAAGGAGGAGAGATACCAGGAGCAGGCGTTGCTGCAAAGTGGCAGGACCTGCAGAACAGAAAGTGAGGGGTGTATAGGAGGATGAAGGATTTGATGTTTGATGGGTGAAGGGAAGAAAGGGGAGGGAAGGAAGTTCTATCTATCAGTTATGGTATGCAGATTCATAAGAGTCAGGTATCAGGTATGCAGAGTCAGATGAGTCTTTGACAGAAAGTCCCCTCCATCTCCTGTGGCCAGCTAGATTCCTTTGTAAGCCCAGGAATGACCCTTTCCCACATCCATGGTTTGAAGTTTGTTACTTCAAATGCAAAAACTCACAAAGTAAAAAAAAACAAGATGATATCTCTGTCCAAAAGAGTCTTTAGGGTCCTGGAGGGCTCTCTTTAAAGTTTTAATCCTTTCTTGGCTTTCATGCACTGTCAAGTCCTTATTTTAATGCCCTTTTTATCCTTCAGTATTTCTTAGACTACTTTATCTCCATGTGTTTGTCAGGCATGCTGTAGAAAGAAGAACTTCTCCAAGTAACTTAGACCCATGTGCCTGTTTGGACTAAGAAAAGGAGAGCTTGGCAGGAGAGTACAGTATCTTTCAAACCACTGGTAAATCAATGTAAATGGAAAATCTCCTGTTTTCACTCCAGCGTGTTTCCAGGTGTGGGAGGGAAACAGCTTATCTGAGCCAGGTTCTGCAGTGGGGCAGAATCTGGTCCATAGGGATCTTCTTACTGCCATTTCCCAAGGTGCTATGCCAGTATGCTTTCCTGTCTGAGACTGACTTTTAATACCTCTGACACTGGAAATCCAGTGACAGCCTGAGAGAAAACAGCAGAGAAACTGCCTTTGTCAAGGAAGGCTTGGAACTGACATGTGAGCTTTCAGTAGAAACTACGTGTAGGCAAGAAGTCATAATTAGTTGCACAGGTTATAATGGGGAGCAAATTCAGAATAGAGATTCGTGATCTTTTGTTCGCAGAGGCAGGCTCCTGGTGCTACTGGAAGTCCCACCATGGACTGCTTGGCAGGGGTTAGAGGCTGCGTGTTTATATGTGTCTGGTTTTATTTATAGGGAGCTTTTGGATTGCACAATCCACAGGAGAAAAGGCAGTGGGAAAAGTGCATCTCCTTTCCTGGTTGCCTTGTAGAAAGAGCTATTATAAACACAACTCATTTATCAGCAACATATCATTTATTACAGTCAGGAGTTGTGCGTAGGGCAGTTTGGAAGTGAAAAGGACAGAAGTGCCTATAGCACGTTGACTTTGGAGAGACACTTCTGCTCTAAGTAGGTCGTTTCTGCCATTTGTGCCTTATACCTTGTCCCCAAGAAACACACCGGGAGGGGAACAGAAATCAAACTGTTCTGTGGTGCTGGAAAATTTCAAGGCTATGAGACATACCTGGCACATGCTAGATGGAATCAATACACCACACAGGAGAGCTGCAAGCATTGCACCGAATTGCTTCTTTGATGCTCCGTGTGTAGTGTTTAATGTAATGCGTGGCATTAAAATGCAAGATTCAAGCCAGAAGTTTACCTCTGAAAGTAAATCCGGCATCCACCCAAATGCCTGACAGGAGATGAGCCTTGTACTGTTTTCTAATGGGCAAAACCCCTGGGCCCTGCCAGCCTGGCAGAGTCCGAGTCCTGAGTCAAGGGCTGCTCAGTGAATGCCTTTTTACTGTAAATATGTACTTAAATATCAGGCTGCTGAACTGGTGTATCCGGCTTGAATTATCCTGTGCTGGTGATAGGTCAACAAAGAAAATAGCATGATCCAAGACAAATAAAGGAAGACTTCATAAAAGCAAGAAGTTCTTTTTCCTAACAGTGAATTCTCTGAAACCAATAGTGTTCCCACTAATGTAAACTGAATGGAGAATCAGGCTCCCACAAAATGTAAGCTGGAGAATGTGGGGCAGAAGTTCCTGCATCAAAGTGCAAGAACTATCTCAGTGATTAAGTAAGTAAGTACTAAAAAGAAGTGATCCAGGCCTATTTTACAGGCGGCACTCTGCAAAGTGCTTTCTGGCATGGGGACACAATACTTAATGGGACTTGTAGTTGGTTCTCCAAAATAAACAAATCAGTGCTACCCACCTCACTGTCCAGACTATGGAAAATTAATTATTATAGAGAGTCATAGAAAATAGAAATCAGCCTGATGCTTTAGGAAGGCCATCCCAGGAGGCCCTGAGCTCCAGGAAAATGCAAACGTGAAGCTGGAGAGCGGTGCATCCCTCCTGCCTGCAGCTGTCTGGGACAGGGCTCCCCATTTCCCCATCCTGCTGCTGCTGTTTAGAGATGTTGTTCCAAGTTCCCGTAACATCCCTGGCATCCATGTGTGCTGGCAAGTGAGAGTAGTTAGTTCTGTAATGTCCAAACCAACTAGCAAATTACCGCCTGAAGTCTGCTTTCTGTGTCCCCTGCCCCAGCTTCTGGGATGAGCTACTGCTCCGGGCTCACATACACTGTGTGGCCACTGACTTTTATGAGATAAGCAGCTCAGTGCTTGCACCCTGTGTCTCTGTCTCACACATGCTCCCTGGTAAAAAACAGTAATGAGCCATTAGACTCAAAATTTGAAAATTTGAAATGCTCCGGGGTGTATCATCAGCTGGAGAAAAATCCCATCATTGCACTGCCACTACAGCATCGACCTTATTTGTGCCTCCAACTCAAATGCATTAAACTTAATTACACAGTAGTGCAACTCCAAGACAGATTTAACATATTGGGATAGGAAAACCTTTAAAAAAAGCACTCCTTCATTAATAATTGAAGCGGTGCTTGCGCTGGCAACAGGAAAGAAAAGTGATGCCAGCCTGTGGGACACAGCGCAAAGAAGCAATCTTAAACTGTTTTAATAAACACATACAAATCTTGAGTTTGTGGTCATTTAATCCAGAGCATGGAGTCAACAGATGGAAAAACCCATTAGGTCTTCTATTGCGTGTCCCTGGCAGTGCAGGACTGCTGCAAGCAGTGTGCTTCTGTTGAATCAGTCTAGTTCTCCACACCCCAAGCGATGGGACACCCACTTCCTAGAATATCTTCCTATGTAAAGACTTTTTGTTTTTTCCCCTCCACAATGGGCAGTTTAAATTCACCTTGTGATTTCATCTACCGTTCCTAATTGCATCCTTTCTGCTGAAGGAGGTAACTCCCCTGGGTGTTCAGACCCTTCAACTATTGATAAGAAAATCGCTGTGTCCCTTTTCTTTCGCAGATGTGTTTAAGCCCAGTTCTATGCATATTTAGCTTTTTAAATCTTTCTTCCAGCAGCCCCCGCATCCTTTTTGCTGCTCTGCTTTTACGATTTCTCACTGTGCAGACGTCTTAACATTTCAGCTTTGATGGTAATACAGCAGTCAGGACAGGTTTGCCAAACCCTTGCATCCAAAGTGGAAGATAATTAATCCTATTGTTCTTCCATTTTACAATTGGAGATAGACAATTTGCTTTTGCTTGGACTCTCTTCCCACCGCCTTCTGGACTGGAACAGATTGTCCCCTCCAGTGCAATTTCAGCCACATTCAGTCCTTGAAATTGTGTTTGCAGCTTTTTCCCTTAAAAACAGCGGGGGGGGGGAAGGAAAAAAAGTAGTGAATTAGGAGCTTTTGCCCTTCCCATTTCACAGCTGTTTCATTCCATCATTAACCCTGTCAGTGCTAAAAGGGTTTGGGAAAAGTCAGGCAATGGGGGGAGGCTGGTGACAGGTGAAGGGGATAAAGCAAGGCAAATGCTTTGGAGGACTGGTGAGCATCAGTGGGAAAAAGGCACTTTTGAGCAGGATAGCTGCAGAGGGTATAGCGAGGATTACATTGGGAGGTTGAACTGGGGAGGCCAAGTAGGCAGGAGGTGGCAGGAGGAAGAGATATGGCAGTGGTGGCTGATGGGATAGAGGGATAGTGGGGGAGAGGGAAGTGGTGTAGTACCGCTGTCAACTAAATTTATCGCCTGCTGGATGTGTAGGGTGAGAAAAGCAGAATTCATGGTGCAGCAGAGAACATGGGAAAGCTGGATTTGTAACCTCGAAAAAGAGCTAATGCTCTGGGAAAACCTTCTGCACTGAGAGTAGGTCTTTATATAGGATGATGTGGCATGGTAAGATGGAGCAGAGTGAACAGGCATTAAGACAGAGAAGTCTTCTACCACCATGTGCTTGACATAGCAGGGCACTGTAACAAAGAAGATTGGCAGGGGTAAGAGCTTTAAAGATAAAACTCCCCTCAGGGGAGCAAGAGGACTCCAAACTCTAAAGGGAATCTCTATTCAAGGATTCCTCTTTTAGTTTATAGCACTAGAAGGAGAATATTCTGCTATTACAGAAACATCCCTCCAGAGAAGCAGCCCAGGGGTGTGCATCTAATGAGGCAGGAGCTATAATATTTGGATAAAGTTGTGAAAACAACCTCATCTTCATGGGTCCTGCCTGTTCCTCCAGGATGACAGGTGTTCTGAAAAATATTCACTGTTGCAATTAGCATAAGGAAGCCCTGTATGTCAGTTGGTTTTGGTTTTAGCTCCATGATGCTTAATGGTCACAGGAATTTCCCAGGAGGTGACAGCCAGAGAAGCATCAAGCAACCTACTGGGGTTTGCAAGCAACCCATTGGAACAGATTACCATGTAAAAATAATGGTTGTTTTGTTTTGTTTTGTTTTGCTTCTGAGCAATTTTTACACATTTCTTCAGCTGCCCTCTTATTCATAGGATTTTAGCCACATTTCT
This sequence comes from Phoebastria nigripes, assembly GCA_035582835.1. Classification (NCBI taxonomy): domain Eukaryota; kingdom Metazoa; phylum Chordata; class Aves; order Procellariiformes; family Diomedeidae; genus Phoebastria; species Phoebastria nigripes. The sequence goes on from JAYKAV010002998.1 coordinate 587,054, forward strand.
CCTTTTTTCTTCTTTAAATGTGCAATCCAGATTTTCCTGCTGGAAATAGTCTCCAGCAAACAAATATTTAAGTGTCAAGCAAGCTTGACCCTTCCTATTTTAAGTCTTTGGCACTGCCACACCCATAAAAAAAAAAAGTGAATATAATTTCCCAAAGCATAATGGTAGAATTTCCTAAACAGTAAGCGAGTTTGAGGTAGGAAGCTCCTTTTTTGATTACTTAATGGCCTGCATTCATTAGTCATAGTGGTGTCACCATCCCTTGTTGCAGCTGCATGTGCTTCAGCAGGGTTTCGGACAGTGCAAGCAACTTCATTTTGCAAGATGCTTTGTGTTCACAGTGCTGCTGGAGGTTCCATGGTATATGGCTGGGAATTTTCATATGGGTTAACTGCATGCCTGCTTGAGCACAGGAGCAAGGGGCTGGGCAGTTCCTCCATGTGAAACAATTCAGCAGTCAAAGTTGGGGGTCTGTGAGTGATTGCTGTGAACCAGCAAATATCCCCCTTCCTGTTCCGGGTAGGAAAATATTTGTAGGTGCTTACCCTGTCCTATACACAACTAAATGAGCAAAACAAAGCAGGACTGCGCCTGAATGTAATTCTGACAGCTTCTTATACCCCAGCACCTTGAGAAATGTTGAATTGTTCTTGCCTTGTGGGAAGAAAAATGAACCTATGCTTGGGCAGACTTACAGGGCAGATTTTGCCTGTGGCATGTTCTTACCTACATTTGATGCACCTACTGATCTCAGCCCTATCAGCATGTTTTATAAGTTACTGAATGTGTTTTTCTTGCAGAAGTCTGTGCATTTGGCCACCCTAAATTTGACTCCTCCGTTCATTTATTCGCCGTGCTGGTTTTCTGACCGCATGTATTCCCTGCCACAGAAGGGTCTTGAGAAATTTTTTCTGAAAACTGATCTGAAATTGCAAGGAGTCCCACGTCTCTGCTTGCCAGATTTCTTTACAAAATATTGTATTGGATCATAGAATCATAGAATCATAGAATAGTTTGGGTTGGAAGGGACCTTTAAAGGTCATCTAGTCCAACACCCCTGCTGTGGGCAGGGACATCTTCAACTAGATCAGGTGGCTCAGAGCCCCGTCCAACCTGGCCTTGAATGTTTCCAGGGATGGGGCATCTACCACCTCTCTGGGCAACCCGTTCCAGTGCTTCACCACCCTCAGCGTAAAACATTTCTTCCTTATATCTAGGCTAAATCTACCCTCTTTTAGTTTAAAACCATTCCCCCTTGTCCTGTCGCAACTGGCCCTGCTAAAAAGTTTGCCGCCATCTTTCTTATAAGTCCCCTTTAAGTATTGACAGGCTGCAGTAAGGTCTCCCCAAAGCCTTCTCTTCTCCAGGCTGAACAACCCCAACTCTCTCAGCCTTTCTTCATAGGAGAAGTGTTCCAGCCCTCTGATCATCTTCATGGCCCCCCTCTGGACTCGCTCCAACAGGTCCATGTCCTTATGTTGGGGGCCCGAGAGCTGGACGCAGTACTCCAGGTGGGGTCTCACCAGAGCAGAGTAGAGGGGCAGAATCACCTCCCTCGACCTGCTGGCCATGCTTCTTTTGATGCAGCCCAGGATACGGTTGGCCTTCTGGGCTGTGAGTGCACATTGCCAGCTCATGTCCAGCTTTTCATCCACCAGTACCCCCAAGTCCTTCTCGGCAGGGCTGCTCTCAATTTCTTCATCCCCCAGCCTGTATTGATACCAGGGATTGCCCCGACCCAGGTGCAGGACCCTGCACTTGGGCCTTGTTGAACCTCATGAGGTTCACACGGGCCCACTTCTCCAGCTTGTCCAGGTCCCTCTGGATGGCATCCCGTCCCTCAGGCGTGTCGACCACACCACTCAGCTTGGTGTCATCTGCAAACTTGCTGAGGGTGCACTCGATCCCACCATCTAGGTCATTGATGAAGATATTAAACAGTACCGGTTCCAAGACAGACCCCTGAGGGAAATCACTTGTCACCCATCTCCATCTGGACATTGAGCCGTTGACCACTACCCTCTGGATGTGACCATCCAACCAATTCCTCACCCACCGGACAGTCCACCCATCAAATCCATCTCTCTCCAGTTTAGAGAGAAGGATGTTGTGGGGGACCGTGTCAAAGGCCTTACAGAATCCAGACAGGCAACATCCGTAGCTCTTCCTATGTCCACTGATGCAGTCACTCCATCATAGAAGGCCACTAGGTTGGTCAGGCAGGACTTGCCCTTGGTGAAGCCATGCTGGCTGTCTCGAATCACCTCCCTGTCCTCCATGTGCCTTAGCATAGGTTTTAGGAGGATCTTTTCCATGGTCTTCCCGGGCACAGAGGTGAGGCTGACAGGTCGGTAGTTCCCAGGGTCCTCCTTTCTACCCGTTTTAAAAATGGGTGCAATGTTTCCCTTTTTCCAGTCGCCAGGGGCTTCACCTGACCGCCATGACTTTTCAGATATGGAGAGTGGCTTGGCAACTACATCAGCCAATTCCCTCAGGACTCCGGGATGCATCTCATCAGGTCCCATAGACTTATGTATGTTCAGGTTCCTCAGGTGGTCACGAACCTGATCTTCTCTTACAGTGGGAGGGACTTTGTTCCCCCAGTCCCCGTCTTGCTGTCCATCCACTCGAGAGGTGTGGGAGGAGAGGTTGCCAGTGAAGACGGAGGCAAAAAAGTTGTTGAGTATCTCAGCCTTCTCATCCGTTGTTACCAGTTTGCCAGTCTTGCTCATCAAGGGGGGTACACTAATAGGCTGGGTGCGTCTGTTTCTTCCAATGTCACTGCCCGCAACTGGAAGGAGAGAGGGAAAAATAACCTGTGCTCCAGATTCCCTTACCAGCCGTCCCAAGGCCCTGAAGTCTCTTTTGATCACCCCTGGACTACGTGTTGCGGCTTCATTGCCACCCACATGGAAGAGCAGTAATAGGTAATAGTCCAAGGGCCGTACCAGGCTACGAAGTTTCCTAGTGATGTCCTTAACCCAGGCCCCAGGGAGCAGCAGACTTCCCTAAGAGGACGGTCTGTCCGGCATATTGGACCCTCTGTTCCCCTCAGAAGGGAGTCACCTACAACTATAACTCTTTTCTTCCTCGTGGAGGTGGTCATGATACAGCGGGTAGGCATTTCTGACCCTGGCAACACGTCTGGTGTAGATGGACTGTCATCCACATCATCCATTGACTGTCCTTCCACATCCAGAGCCTTTTATCTGTTGTACAGAGGCATCTGGGAAGGCAAGGTGGGCAAGGAGGGGGTTCACCTGCTGCCCCGAGCGTGGACTTGCCTCCATTCACTCCTTTCCTTTAAGTTACTGCCTTCAGCCTGGTGGGATTTTTTTAATGATCCTTCCACAGGATCTGGTGCTATATTTTACAAGCCACACTGGAACAGCTCAATAGTTTAAGCTTTGTCTTAAATAAAATAAAAAAATTCCCTTTTGGTTTGAAAAAAAATCTCATTTCTCACTTGAGGTGATGAGTAATTCTTCTGTCTGCAGTGGCAACTGGTTAAGCTACAGACCTCTGATAGTTAACAGATAATGTTTTTCTGCCTAAAGTCCTTTCTAGTCCTGTGAGGAGCAGGGAGTTGGACTCGATGATCCTTATGAGTCCCTTCCAACTTGAGATATTTTATGATTCTATGATTCTATGATAAAGTTTTATTTGGGAGGTAATCACTCTAACTGGTATCTGCTTAAGGATTTAAAATTCCGAGTCTTTTCATTCTAGAATAACCTGATCTGAAGGATGGCAGATAGTGGGTTGCTGCAATCAGCAGAGACAGGAGGAGGCAAGACCTTCAGCTGTAACCTGTTTTGGCTGCAGCACTCTTGGAAAGAGAGGTACCACCTCCTCCTCTCCCTATAGTGGTATTAGCCAAGCAGTGGCCCACCCTGGAAGCCATGTAGGGATGACAGTGCTGCTGTTGAAGAAGCACTGAGAAGGACACAAGGCATTGAGAAACAGCAGTGATAAAGCACCAAACATGCCCTGAGGGAGGACACGTTTGAGTGGATGCAATCTGAGGAGGATTTACTGTGAGAGGAGAGGTGCTGACTGGTTTATCCTTGCTGGATATTTGATGCAAAGGCACAGTGAGGCATTTTTCACTAAGCAGATCCAGCATCGAGTGGTTGGGAATGAACCACCTAGACAGGACTGCTTTAATTTTTGGCCTCTTCTCACTGAAAGTGAAAGCAGGGTGGGAATCATATATAGATTTGAGGGCTGGTAGAGTTTTTTCACCCTGGTTTGGTTGAAATAGTTGGGGGTTCTGTGTTTGGTTTCCATTCCTACCCCACGAAGCGATGTAGAGTGAAGATGGGGTACTCCTCTGCAGACATATACTACTTTGGTGTTACTGTACAATGAAAACAGAACATATCAGGAGTCCAAAAATGCAACAAGTGTAGGGGCTTAACTAGAGAGATTCCATTTACTTGATTATTAGTGTAGGTATCCAAGAGGGGACGATAAAGACAGGAAGTATTTGTAGAATTCTACACAGAAGAAATGGAAGTAGCAAAGTCTAAGCAAGGATAAGGATGAAACAGAAACAGGTTGAAGCTAAGATGCAATTTTTCTTCCACCGTTTTACCTCCTTCCCTTTCTGGAGAAATCCACCACAGGAAAGCTGGTGAATGAGGATTTTAGAAAATACATAGATGACAGCAAGTGTCTTGCATTGAATTAGACTCAATGTACAGAGAGTTCTTTTTGTCATCTCTAGCAACCGGTTCTAACTGTGACAGTCTAGAAGATGGCAACAAAACCCTAAATCCTGCTGTAATTTTTACTTGTACAGTCACAGTGAAACTTGTTCAGAACAATATTGGCCTGAGGAAGCACAGCAAATACCAATTTCTGACATTTCTTCTTCAGTCAAAATCAGATGAAATGCTGAATTCAAAATTACAATACCGATTACAGTATTAAGGTATGATTTATAAAAACTACAGTATGGTCAGTGTAATGTCATATTGGTTTGGTAATGTACATGCCTAAATCAGCTGTATTTTGTACAACTCCATATCCTCATTTTCAGATTAAGTTCTTCACAGTTTGTAGCATTTCCAGCTAAAATGTCGTCCCCTGGTTTAGAAGATTAAACTAATCTTCATCTCATGGCAACAGCTCTGGTTGGCATCCTAACACTGTTGTTGCCAAATGATTTTGTGATTATACACGTTCATATTAAGCTAAATTAGCAGTAGGAGTCATGCACTGAAGTTACAGTACATATCATCATCACAGAGTGGGAAATTGTTTGATTGAAACAATTTCCTATTTAGCCGCAGTAGGCAGCTCGTAAGCTGTTCAGGGTTTTGCACGTGGGAAACATGAAAAGGAATTTAGGACTGAAAAAGGAATACACTGATGACCATACCCTCATCCAGCGTATAATGGCATTGCCACTGGAGAATTCAGCCCTGATCTGAATGGGGAAGGAGATGTATAAGACTCAATGCATTAATCATTGCAGGTTCACTTGCTGGCATGGACAGAGAGAGGACGGTGTGTGGCAGTGGTACAGACTTCACAGTATCTTGGAGAATTCGTTGCCTGTCCATAACTCTTCAGACTTCAGCAGAACTAACCTGAATTACGCAAGATCATATCTTGACCTTAGATGATAATCAGTTAAATAATTAGTCATTGACGTAAGTTGTCTACTAGAGCTGTTTGGAAAAGAAAACATTCTTTAGAAAAATTTTGAAATTTTGTTGGAAAAAAGGAATATATATTTGATTAAGACAAGGAAAGGTTTTTCTTCAGAATCTGAAAGTGTTTAAAAAAGAGCAAAGCTTTCTGTGGAATGGTTTTGTTTAATAAACCCCCTAATTTTACCATTACCACAAAGCGTGAATGGAAAACACTAGATGAGTCCCAGTGCTTGGGAGTGGATGATCTTACTGGACTTCTGCACGAGCAGAACCATGAGCTCCCTTCCCTCCAGGGTCTTTGCTTAGGAACAGGCAATGAGAAGATCAGAGCTGAGTGGTCCTCCACGGGTTGCAGTGTGGATATCTGCTCCGGTGTGGTCCTCTCCAGCACCTTGAGTACCTCCTCCCCTCTTTCTTCTGACCTTGGTGTTCAGACTGCTCTTTCTCACTTTTTTTTTCTATCCTCATCTCTCTGTCTGGCTTTTTTTGCCCTTTCTTAAATACTTTCTCCCAGAGGTGCCGCCATCTTGGCTGCTGGGCCGTGCCCTGCAGTGGGCCCATTGGGGCTGGCAGGAACCGGCTGTGTCCGGCACGGGGCAGCCCCGGCCTCTCCCCACAGAGGCCGCCCTGCAGCCCCCCCTGCCAAAGCCAGGGCACGGCACTCTGTACAAAAGCTCAGTGAAAACCTGCAATTCCAGCAATTATTCTAGCAATATTCCTGACTTCACATTGGGCAAAGTTCATTAGACACCTTCCCAGCTTGATAGCCAAAGCCAAAGTTAGGTTGGTATCCATTTTCCTCACTCACAGAACATACCCCTTCCCCATGCACAGTCTCATGAAACTGAGGACACCCCAGTTTTGGATCTCACTTCACTAAGGGATATTGTTTCTCTTCAGAGATGACGAAGAGTTCTGGGTTTGATGATGGCTGTCCCTCCTCCCAGGCATAAGGTGTCCTGTGAAGGCTACCAACAGGAAGGTACCATAAGAATTTCACACTGGGATAAAAGATACTCTCTTACAGTTTTAATATTCTACTACTAGAAACTAGGGAACATTTTATAAGCAGACTTTTGAAACCTCTGTCAAGAGTTGATAATTAATAGAGGCACTCCTGTGCACTGATATGTTGTTCCCTGTTCAAAGAACTATACTATAATTAGCTGCACTCAACACAATTTAGAGCTTCAAGTGTTGGTGAAAACAAAAATAATTCTTACCTACTTTATGCTGATTCACACTTTGCATAATGCTGGGCAATTTCAATGCTGTTTAAAGTTAAAAGCACACTTACTGTGCATCTAATCCTTCCATACTTTTTGCAACATTAACTTTTAACAGTTGTTTACACACCAATTGGGCTGTTATGGATACTCTCTGAATCATGCACAGAGTCAGAGCAAAGGTGATAACCAAGATACTGATGTTTTATTAGTGAAATCAAAGAATATTGGGGGGGTGGGCTGACTTGGTTTTGGTTTGTGGGTTTTTTTTCTTTTTTTTTTCCCAAAAACCCCTCCTTGTCAAGTAAGTTTTACAAAATTACCTGCATAGGTATACAGAATATGACTGAGAATAGCATCTGAGAGAAGAGGGTTTTGGTAAAGCTGGGAAATTGCAGTGACAACAAAAGAAATGTTTCCTTATCTAATCACTATGTACATTTTGCTTAAAGAAAAAAAAAAGATAACTGAAGTCTAACAAAAAGGCTGGACTAGAATTTAATTCATAAGTAAGTCAAATCTCTTCAAACATTGAATTTTACGAAGTATTGCAAATTTAATTTGACATTTCCTAGTTGCATATCAAATTAGTACCCTACTTATATTATTACTACATCTTATGTATAGTACCATATATCTATTATATACAGCATATTTGTGCATACTTCATATATATATGCAAAATATTTCTTTATTAACTTTGGAACTAGTTAACTTAGTTAACTTTGGAATTAGTGGCTCTGGGGAGTTTTTACTCTATCTTTGTAAAGGATTTCTTCCTTTTTCTGTGGAATTGAGCTAGTCTTCTGTCTTAATAGATACTACCCTAAAAGTATAAGACCCCAGCGTACATTCTACGAGAAACTTAATTTAGGAATTCATGCAGACAAAAGAAAACTACCAGAGATGCAGTATGCAGACACTGGTCAATACCAGGACACTTAGGAAGATGCTATGAAATCTCTATTTCTATGATTGAAGTCTTTATTTTAGAGCTCAGCTGAAAGATGACTATACCAGCTTCTGTACCTGCTTCTGTAAGGCAGTTGATCAGTTCTGACTCATAAAGAAAAGCCACCCACTGGATCACCAGGTCACAGGTCCAAGTGAGAATCAAAGCTGGGCTAGAGGCAGTTTGGAAGAGCTGGCTGTTAATTGCAGCCAGTTCTCAGATTCACTGTCACCGTGTCCAAGAGGACCTCAGGCCTCCCTGATGCTGCTGCTGCTCCACTCCCAAAAAATGCAACACTAGTGTCTGGTTCAATGGGTGGCTGTTGCTCTCTGACCTGCTCAGCCTTAGACCCCAAATCCTTAATCCTGGCTGTAATCTTGTATCCTAGCATCTGGAACCAGACAGTATTTATCGGGCAGAAGATGCTCCTGTTGGCAGTGGCCTAAGGTAGGTTGTTGGAAAAATGCTTAAGAGACTAATAGAGTTGAAAATAAACGTAAATCAAAAGCTGACCATCCAGACATGCAGTCCCACCAGTTCTTGGAAACCACAGCCAACTCGACTGGAGCATAGAAGCTGTGGGACCAAATTGCTTCTTATTAACTCATCCCAGCAAGTGCTAACAGCAGCTCATGGGAGGTGTAGGTGTTTGCTCTTTTCTTTCCCTGCCAGCAAAGATTTCTGAATATAAGAAGGAATATATTTCTGAATATATCTCTGGTGCCAGGAGACAGATAGCTGAAATTTTGTTGTATCTAGGACAGCAAAAGTTCTTGGAGTGCTGTTGTCTTCTCCTGGGAGGAATTACTGTTCTTTATTACATAGTAAGCAGAAGCACACACCTTACATTTTCACTGTAAAATTTTTAGTTTGAGAAGGTTTGTTGCAATATTATAAAAAAGGAAAACCTCTCAGCTTCCAAAATATTTTTCTCAGTTCTGTTTTCTGTCACAGCTAAAGAAATAACATTAGTTTTCTATTTTTTTTCCCCAGGTAAGAAGACAAATAGAAACTAAGATCTAATTCTTCAGAGGGGTTGAACCAACTCATGACACTTTTTAGGTTTAGCACTGTAGTCATTTACTGTGACAAAGCCCTCTGCTTGTGTAAGGAGAAATGTAGCCATCACCACGCGGTTTGCTGACACTGGCTAACAGAACATATGCCTGTGTTTTGGCTGGGAGGTGGCAGATGTCATCCTGTGGGAAGCCCGGGGGAAAAGTGAAGATGTGACCTCAAACTGTACTTCTGCCTTCAGCCTGGCAGCGCAAACTTCCCTCTGTCATCCACCCCACTATGTGTTGTGCCTAACACCTGCATCGCCTAGCGCTAAAGCTGCTGCAGTCAATGGGGAACGTAAATGGCCAGAGTTCTTTGTTCAGTGGTTTTGTGCTCCCAGTCTTCATCGTACGCTTGTCTGGTATTGTGAGTGGCTGGCAGAGATGCAGGTTTCATAGGGAAAACGACAGAAGGGACTGTGTGTGGCCCTGTTGACAGGCCATTCCCTGCTTTGTGATGTGGCCACAAGCAGGCGGCTGTGTTAGCTACCCATCCTGAGATCAGTGGGGTTATTTCTGCCCTGATCTCCTGAAGAGGGACTCTTTGTTGACCCTCGCTCTTCCATGGCTTCAGAAGCTTTCATAGTGCAACCACTGAATGCACAGCAAATCCAGTCTCACACACAGATGTGAGTATCTTCTGATTCAGCAGAGCAGAAGCAATTTCTGTGCACATAGGGAAGCCAAATATCCCTCTGAAATACAGAGGCGAACTCCTTGGGGAGACGTGTCGTGCTGCAAAGAGCTGAAGGCAAACTGAATTTGAGAAGAGAGACAGGCAGAGGGTAAAAGCTGCATGAATATGTAAGGCAGGGGGATTTCTGCAGAAGACATTACTGCAGACTCAGCTGTAATTAAACTGCCCACAGCTGCTGTTTCTCTGTCACCTTTGGAAGTGGAAGATGCTTTAACCAGCAGCAAAGTCAAAGGAAAAATTTAGGTATAACCTAAGATCTCAAGTTGCTCACTGTGACCTAGGAGAAAACCATTTTATTTTACCTTGGCACCTTACAGACATCTATGATCAGAATTGAATAAACTGCTTTACTTCAGGAAGACTTTGGAGTAGATTGTCTTGAAAACATGGAAGACGCCTTCATTTCATATATGCATCTTGGTGGTTTATTCCTCATCCTAGTGGGAAGGGAGAGGGAAGATTAAAAAGAAAAGGAAAAGTTTCAGGAGTTTTCAGAGTTCCTTTTACTTTCTTGCTTTCTATTTAAAAAGTGTGCTTGTGAAAGAGAGAGGAAGGGAGAGGAAGAAAACAGAGAGTGAGACTCTTTAGAAAGAGGAAAGTTTGGGGAATTCTCCCATTCTTCCTATTCACTCTTTTTCCCTACTTCTTTCCAGCAGAAGGAACGAGAGAGGGAGGGAAGGAAAATAACTAAGTGAGGAAGGTGATGACAAGGAATCCAAACATTATAGGTTTTGCTTTTAATAAGGAAACTATATTTGCTCTTAAATTTTTGGTCAACATTTCCTATGGGATAATACTTTTAAAACCAGCTCTGCTTGTTACACATCATTATTTGTGTATATGGCACTCCACACATCTGCAAGAAGACAAAATCATTCTGAAGCGTTTGCTTCAGCATGGGCAGATGTGGCAAGAAGACTAGCTTTAAGATACATTAGTGGAAATGGATGCTATTCTTGTTGACACCAGATACGTCTCTCTTTGAGGTAAGAAGATAGGCAGAGCACTGTAATGCTGCAAAAATTATTTGGGAATATACAGTCAAAGAGTGAAGTGGAACTGAGCTTAACTCAGGGAAGTTCAAATTGAATTTCCAAGGTAGCACTCAAAAAGCATATCTGAGGAACAGAGTAAGTCTGCATATGTGAAAAAAGGAACAAGGAGTGTGGGTTTGCAGGCAGGAAATAAAAAGCAAATTGATAGCCATGCCATGAAGGCTGGGGATATAAAGGACAAGCCTAGAACAGAAAGGAAGAAAGCACAGAGTATGACAGACCATTATCTTTAAAGGCAAGAATTGCAGAGTGTGAGAAGCAACTGGCTTTTGTGTCTTTTAAGGAAGCATTATATATAGGAAGACAAATCAATAACCCAAGGGAAAGAGGGCTCCCCAGGTTGCAGGCAACATTTCATACCAGCAATGCAGTAAGCCCTTCAGCACTCTTCCAGTTACAAACCAGTAAGGGTATAGTTCAGATGCAAGCTCTCAAATTGCTCTATGGTAAATGGCACCAGTATAAAATACATTTGTGATATGAAAATTTCTTAAAGGCAGTCACAAGAACTGCATTGCTAAATGGCCACTCTCCTCTTGTAAATGTTTTGCTTTTATCTGTCCTATTCTTTCTTATGAATTTCCAACTGGGACAACTGGCGTTTTCTTAATTAAAGATATCAGGTCTGAACATGATGCTCGTAGGTTATTAACTTTATATCAGACTATTCTTCAAATGCTGTACTTTACTTCTTGAGAGATCCTGCAGCAAAGTGAGATACTATAATCTCCTTAATCAGAGATTCTAAGGCATCATAGTTAAAGCTAATTAGTATTTATGAGACTTTGGAGGGAATATAATTTCTATGCAAACACTATAGGTGATAAGGAGTTTCAGATGATGACTATAGATCTCAGGTGAGCTCGGGTACCACAATTTGACAGGATAAATCATTAGGAGTACATTACACATTATTCTTCCATTTCCTCTTATTTTCAGTCAGAAGGCTAAGGCAGGGAAAATACTGTGCATGTGACACAATTTTGTGGCCCACCTTTTGTTAAAATCTAGGCTGGGGCTGAAGCAGCAATCAACACCTCCTGCTTAAAAAGCATTTCTTTTCAGTAAAGTCTCAGGTGCTGAAACAGCACCTCCCCATTCAGAAGTCCATCCTGCTTTCCTCTTAACACCTGGATCATATCACACCATGAGTAGGCATGTGCTTGCTGAGCTTTCACTGGGAACCCTGTCAGAGGAATACAAACCTGCTCCAGTGATTTTAGAGTAAGTGCTCTTGAGAGCTCTTTGAACCATCCCACTAATCCAAGACAGCTGTTCCGTTGTAAAAGTCAGCTTAACATATGGTTTATAGTGATCATATATTTATACTATATACAGTATAAAATAAAACAAAAGGTGGTTGAATTCTATGAAGACATCAAATTGCTATAACGAGAAATGGAGAAAGAACAGTGATTATATACAATCTGTACTAGACTAGCAGGAAACACTACCAGTAAAAGGAGAGGAACCATGAAAGGGAGGACTTCACTACTAGGACAGATGTCTACTTGGCAGCTAATACCAACAGATATTTGATGAATGAAATCTCTCTAGGAGCCTCTGGCGGTGACAGTAACATTATTTTGCATTTGGCATGCTGTTTCTGTGTGGGGGCAGCTTGGTGGGAGACTCTGAAAGTTGACTGTGTAGGATTTCTCTTGTGCACATGTATGAGTTTATGAATTACAGAAATTATTAATCCTGGAAGGGATGTGAAGAAGTCCTTTTAGCCATCTCCCTTCTCTGAGGAAGTATAAGTGTATGTCCTTGGCACTGCTTGTAGCCTTGTTAAAAGTGCCAAATATTCCTAAGATCCATGTTTCTACATATCACTACCTGCAGAAGGTTTTTTTCTTATATTTGTATTATTTATCTCTTGTGGCAAAGAACTTTCTGTTCCACACCTGATGCAAAATGAAACCATTCATTGCAGTCCTCTTTATGAAAACGCTGTTTATATTGGAAGACCTGGTGGACATGGAAAACATTTGACCTCTGTTTCTTTTTAATAGTATTTTCATTAATGAGAGGTATGTTGTCATGTCCTTCTTCAAGTTTCTCTATTCTAGGTGGAAGAAACAAAATTCTTGACAACCATTTCTCATCAGTCTGTTTTCTAAAGCTCTCAGAAATAGTGTTACTCTCTTCTGGGATTTTCCCATTATTTTTACATTTTTGTACTCCAGACAGGTTCTCAACAGTGCTGTGTGGGACAGAAAAACTACATTCTTTGCCACTTATGAAACCTCTGTTTGTACATCCTACAGTTGCATTAAAGTTTCTGGTAGCAGCATGTTCTTGACTCATATTCAGCTTCTAATTTACTATAACCTCCAGATATTTTTTTGCTTTTTCTGTAACGTCCTTCCTTTGTTAGCAGAGACAGTGACTGCAGAGATGCAGCCGAGAGGTACCAACAAGTGGTCTGTTTACAAGCTGCTCCCTAGTCTACATGGCTGTATATCCTGGTGTAATCTCCAGTCAGGATCTTAAAAGGCAAAGCTATAACAAAGTCCCTAGACTGGGAATGGGGATTCATGCCACGGGAAAATCTAAAAGCTGCAAAGTAGCAAACAGAGGGAAATAATTCTGGAGTCAATTTTAAAAATGTAAGGCTCACCAAGTCTCCTAATCATACTTCTAATAGAAGAAAACAAGTTATATTTAGGACACATATGGTCAAAAGTGGCAGCGATGATTTTGGAGACTGCATTTTGGAGCTGTTAACAACATTTCAATCATCTGTAAATTACTTGAGAAATCAAAGTCACCAGTTCAATAGTAGTAGGTACTGGCAGTGTTCTTGGCTTCTTTCCACACTATTTCGGGATAGGTGTGGAGAAGAGGGGATATCACACACGGAGTCAATGCTAATACCCCATCTCCCATATGGAGCTCTATATATTTCTCCCTGATGATCTTGCATGAACCTCAAATTGCCTCCAGAAAATTACAACTGCAACTCATCAGTTTAACTTGGTTTCCTGCCATGACAAGGAACTGAACAGTCATAACCAAAGGAAGAAAATTTTGAGTTATTTTGAGACGAGAACAAGACAATGTGGCTTTTTTAATGAGAAAGGCATCTTCCAGTGAAGGAAACAGACTTTTGTGACAGAGCTGTGGAACTGTTGTTTCTTCTGCAGAGAGTTTCAGGCTGCATTTCTATTTAATTGGCATCAAGCCTAGCATCAAGTCCACTTTCAGAGTTACGCTTTCCTCTGAGCTTTAATTTGCGCTTAAAACTACATTCCACTGACTGAACACTGTCTTACTATTACTATTTTCTCACCTACAACTTTTCCTTTTAGAAAGAAACTCTGCCCTCACCTAAGCTGTTCCTCCCCTGGTCCCTCACCATTTTTTCTCTGCTTCATTGCCACCACGGTAGCTGAAGGGATAAACCCAGACAGCAAGCAAACAGTTGGCAGTGAAGGTAAAGATGGTACAAGTCTAATGGAGAAACTTACTGCAAGCAAACAAAATTGTACAAAACTAAGCAGTGATATGTTGTGGTGATGCATTTCCCCCCCTCCCCTGGACCACTCTACGATCTCAGGATTTCCTGTTAGGCCTTAGCCATTGTGTAATGAGTTGGGCAGTTAAGTGTCCCTTGACCGTATGAGGCACTCTTGCATAGCTAAGGTGGGGAGTGGCACTGACCGTACCAGGAACGCCTGTTGCCTGACCAAGGTAGGGAACGAGATCCAGGATAATTCATCATCTCTGACGGCCTTGAAACATTCCCTACCTGGATCGTAGCTCAAGTGGAACGATACCATTGTTACTGTGGAACGATACCATTGTTACTATCCTGGATCATTCTGGATTGTGGCCAGGATGGAAATTTACTGATGACTAAAGCCAATCATCTTGCGAACCTATAAACAGTGGTCCCAGGTAAGGCCCTTTGAGCTCTCCTGCACCGCAGCGCGCTGCACCCAGAATCTCCCTCTGAGTGGGACGCCTCTCAGAGTTTGCAAACTCTCAAGTTTGCGATATTCGGAGGACTGTCGCTGACTGACACGGGACCTGGGCTGAAACACTCCTCGGCCGAAACACTCCTCAAGGCTCAACCCTTTGCCTGTTGAGAAATGCCAAGGCATTTGACGTGAATATTTCACAAGACTCGAGAGGAATTTTTAACAGGTATACCTTTATATATTTATCTATCTTTGTCTCTGTGTGTGTTTGTGTGAATTGATTTAGATAACCAACAGTAAGCATAATTTGTAATTAAGTCACTGTAGTGATTGTAGAGACTCTACTAACTCACTTTGTAAATGTTAAATTAGTCAATGATTAAGTGTTGCTAAAATCTTGTGGTTCACTTTAAACTGTGAATGAACCTTAGACTGCTGCTACACACATATATAATCCCTTAGACATAAACCATTGACCAAGTCTGGGACTAGGGGTAGATACAGTTGCACCTAGACTCCTCTCTGAGAAGGAGTTTAGAAAGCAAGGGGGTCTACTCTCAATCTTGTGACTCAATGGGAGGGTCTCCTTACCCTTTTTGTATTAGACATAAACCGTTGTCCAAGTCTGAGACTGAGATTGGATCCAGCCGCACCTAAGCTCCTTCAGAAGTTTAGAAAACAAAGGGGTCTTCTCTGAACCTCATGACTCAGTGGGAGGGTCTCCCTTATCCTTTTCGTCCTTGGTCTCTGTATAAATCATTCTAGCTCAAGTCTAATTCAATTTTCCTTTGTATGCTTCATCCATATAGTGAGTGATAGAGTGAACCTTGCCATTGAACTCTGTTAAGTCACACTTTTATAAATTTCTATTAAAATCACTTTCTACTAATACCTTTGACGGTGATTCTTTAAGTGGCTAGAGGCCACTCATTCGCAACAAATTGGCGTAGTTGGCAGGATCCTAAATCAGTATTTCGTGACGTATATAGTCCTTTTTAGTATCACCTGACCACTCTGTTGTCCAGGGAGCAGTGGGTACTTGGGGTACATGGGGTACCAAGGGGTACATGGGTACCGAGCCGCAGGCTGTGCGTGCATTCAGCTCTCTGTTCCAGGTGTCACAGGTTCTTCGTTCTGATCGCTTTTATAATTTTTCCAGTTCTTCCTTTGAGGCTTACCTCAGCAGCTGCTTTTCCTCCGCCAACTTTTATATTCCTTTTTTTCTCTTCTTCTGTCTTGTTTAGGGAATGGTAAATCACACTGTGGCAAGTATTCTTTGTCTTGCTTTTGAGGGTGAGGTTAAGAATAGTTATATATCTGTTGTTGTTGGATACTAACTGGGTTTCTCACACCAGCTACAAGCTGTTAGCCTATACCATCACTCTCTTGACTGTTTGTTGTCCTTCATCTTACCTCTTAATTGCTCTTCAGCTGAGCAGCATTTCCTAGGTTATCATGAAGTAAGTCTGGGGTACAACTAGCTAGAATCTTTTAAAGGAAACAACTATTTCAGTTCAAATTAACCTCAGTAAGCATACGCAGAGAACAACGACATACATCCCAAGGCCTGGGAGGTATTGTTTTTCCAAACCATGGCTGCACAAGAAAATGTGTGTTAAACAGAACCTGGCCTTAGCTTGAAGTGAAGTCACAGACCTGCTATCTGCCTCTCTGGGTACCTCAGTAAGTCCAAGCTATGGTTACTGTCAGATTTTGGGAATGTATTTCTCATTTTCTTTCTTCTTCCTCTGTGGGAAAAAAACCACACAACTTCAATTAGAAAATCCCTCACTCCTTATATGAAGTAAGAAAGCTTTGAAATCTCAGTTCTTAATGACTTTCCTCCATGCATGTACCTGAGTTCTTCTTGGGGAACTTGATCGGTCAAGGACTCAGAGGACAATGTTGCTGGCTGTCAGGGGTCTCACAAAGTAAAGCCCAGCTAAAAGAAGAGGGGTAGTACCAGAGCTGTTCTGCTAGGCAGAAGGCATGATGGAAAACCTATTACCGTGAGGCTGTCATCAAGTTAAGCCTCTCATAAAGGATGATTACAGGGTGCTACTTGCTTTTCTTGCTACTTTTGCTAGAATCCTGTGGCATCTGCAGAGAGGCAGGCAGAAAAGCCTCCCCACACCATTTTGAGCATGCTCCCTGGGCCCGACACACAGTACTGGGCTCTGTCCTGAGCAGTGGGAGCTGGAGTATTGCTGTTAAATGAAAGGAGTTTGCTAACACCTTCAGAGGAACTAAAATTTGAAGTCCTAGGTCAGGTCCTTTCTTTTATTTATTTTTATTTCTGAGAAATACATATATGTGTCTTTATGTATATATACGAGGAGTGTGCTAATGTGTATGAGAGGAAGGAGGAGGAGGGGGAGGGGAGAGAATGAAAATTATCCTATTTGTTGTTTTTATTGTATTTCCTACAACAGAAGCTGCTCCTTTCTCCTCTTCTTGCTGCAGCTGTGTGGCCATTACAGTGTCTACAGTAATAATATGATAGTGTTACTGGCAAAGGTAAAGCTCAATTGCTGTAAACAATGATTAAAAGATTGTTGCACAGAAACAGGTGATTTTGTGCACAGCTAGTTGAAATGAATGTATATTTTCCCCAACCATGTGCTAGCAAAATAAGCACACATGTTTAGGAGCCATTTTCAATTAACATTAGTTTGCTTTTATGCCTGTGCATTTCACACTCCATTAACTGTCAGTACCTTGTATGGAATCTGTCAACATAAAAGCTCCTCTTTTCCCCCGTAGCAATGAAAAGCTAACGAGGATGCATTACAGAGAGAAAGAAATAAATAGGTTTTCTTAAAAACATTGTTGACTCTAGAGACAATATTTCTAATTGAGAAACTGGCATCTTAGTGAAAAAGTTACTGATGGTAATAATGAAAAACAGAGTAGGATAGACAGCTCTATGAAATGGATATCTTAGAACCAGAAAGAAACTAGCTCACTGAAACAATCACTCTAAAATTGGAAGAGCTAGTCTAGGTACAGCTTAAGCTGGGTGTGATCATGAGTGAGTGGTAGGTGGTCAGGAGGTGCAAAACTCATGGTTTCTCAAGAACAGGATCTGTCAGAGCACAAGAAATATGACAGCAGCTGTGCTAGCAATGAGATGCTTGGCTGGACCTCCTGGTGTGGCATGCAGCTCGAGAACATAGGGTACCTACATTTGGGTGTCTAACGTGAGCCCGGTCCTAAGCTACCTTTGTGTTCCGTTCTTGTAGTTGATATGATCTGAAAAGCTAGTCATCTCTCCTTAACAGACACCTATGTTTGGTCGGCTGAATTTCCCTGTAGACTCCATTGACTATGGTGACCAGGGACTTGAAGAAATAGCCCCCACATAGGTCAACTGCCAGTAAGAATGCCCTAGGATATCTTGGCTTATCTCCAGCTGCAGATCTGGTGTCATATCTGCCAGTCCTATGTGGGTACCTTGGATATACCAGATTATTTTAAGTCACAGTAAATGGTTGTGTTGAGGCAATTAATTGAAGTCCTAGTGACAACAACAGCAGTTCTCTGTCATTTACTTCTGCCCATACAAGGTTTTCATGTTGTCCTCTTTTTTTTAGTGCCTCATGAACTTTAGCATAAATATTTTCAGACCCTTTTGAGGCAGGGAAAGTTTTCTGTGCTCAATTCACCAGCTCTTGAGATTTGGAAACTGCATCTAGAACTACCCTGTTGGAGTATACTGGCACTGCATGATGACGTTCACCTAGCTGAATTGCATCTAGATCACTTGTCCTGTTTCCTTTGCATTGGGTCAGGAACCGGGGAAT
Organism: Phoebastria nigripes; assembly: GCA_035582835.1. Classification (NCBI taxonomy): domain Eukaryota; kingdom Metazoa; phylum Chordata; class Aves; order Procellariiformes; family Diomedeidae; genus Phoebastria; species Phoebastria nigripes. Next base: position 605,434 of record JAYKAV010002998.1, read on the forward strand.
GGGAGCAAGGAAACAGCAAATGTTATCAAAAAGAGGAATGGGTCTGAAGATAGTTACGTTTAAACTTTAGATTCCCTCAAACGCTGCCTGATTTGGAAAGTGCTCAGCCCAGCAGGTGTCTCTTTTGACACACACCCACAGACTGGCATTCTTTCTAGGAGAGAGCAGATGTACATACCTTGTGGTCAGAGCACTTGATTGTATATACAGCAACACAGATCTGTCACATTGCTATCCATGACTTTGGAGTCCCGTCACCAGTTTGTTACCCTGCTCTACTAACCATTGTCTTTGCTCTGTTTTTCTGTCTTTCACCCTTGATTCATTTGTTTGAATCTGATTCATCTGATCAGGACTATGAAAGCCATACAGGAAGAGGCACATTGGGAGGTTCACACTGATCGTTCGGTCTCATGGAGGCAGTGGCTGAGATGTTTCAGTACAGTGATCTGTTCCAAAAAGCCAATATCTCCACCAGTTGATGACCTTGACGATCCTGCTCCTTAATCTCCATCCTCCATATCATATACACAGTCCCTGTCTACTTAAATTATACCTATTTAGGACCCTGCACACATGTCCTATCTGTTGTACTTACCAGGAATGTATCTTTGGTAGATGCCTCTACTCAATTTGACTGCATACACTTAAATCCTTAAATCAAGCAAGGAAATTGCTCTTGCTTGCAAGACTTAGATTTACACTTCAGCTTTGGAAAAGAGATCAAAAAATAAGTAGAACTGGCAGGGATACAGAGAAACCTGGATAATAGGAGAGTGGGTGGTTCATGAATCCTTAAGGAAAAAAAAAGCAATAGTGTCAAGTTCTGCTTGATGTTATGAATGCAGAAATGTTATCAGAGGGCTAAACAAATGAAATAGAATTTGAGGGTCTCAGTAAACAGGTACAGATACAAACAAACCTGAGTAATGGTTTTTGGAGGTTAGGGAATTATACAGGATGGCACAGACGGGCACAGAGTAGAACACTTTTATTTGGTCACCATCTTTGGCCTCGTTGCTCTTGTAGGAAGCTTCAACTCAGCCAAACTGCTCTTGAGTATTATCTACCTAGCCCTGGGGATTTGAGGGCAGGTGTCACAGATAAACACCATTTCCCTACTCTATGTCCTTTCAATAACAATTATGCAGGGCACCAGTATATGCCAACTACCATCTCTGAGGGAAATAAGGAGAAATGGCATGAAAACCAAGGGTAATTTATTATTTAAAGAAACTTTACTGAAATACCATTTTCCTTCAGCAAGTCATGTATTTTTCACTCAAGTGCACATTTCTACTATTTTTAAATATCCAAATAAATTGTTGAAGACTTAATTTATTATTAAAATGGTGCTTATTAACAGGTTTAATATGTTTCAATATTTCTTTGCTTTCTGAGATAAGCTTATTAAGGTCTTCATATGAACAATAGAAATTAACTTTAATTTGAAGCTCTGTCAGAAGATTATAAATATTTAGCAGGATTCTGCAATTTGCCCAGTCTTTTTTCATATGGAAAATACTATTTCCAGGCTTGCATGTGAGTCAAGACTGGACATAATAAAGTGGTTCTTAATCCATATGGTTTAATAAACTGAAATAACTAAGATTTTAAGGTAGAATATTGCCTATTTCCTAATATAAAACTCCTGAAATATGTATAAATAGCTTATTGAATTGCTCAGTACAAAAAATTTTTATACATATATATTTTTTATGATCTAGCCTTTTGTCAAGTTTCAATGTTTCAGTAATACTTATGATTTCCTAAAAAAGTCAATGCATTTTTTTTTTAAAAAGGGAGCTAGATCAAGTTAAGATATTGCTGTTCCTCAATTCAAACAGAAATTCATATGAATTTTATGTCTCTGAGTAATGTCCCCCTTCCACTTTTACCTGCTTTGTCATGTCATGCTTTTAAGTAAGAATGGCATTCTTGACCAACAAATCTGTTGTTGTTTCTATTGTATTTTACTTTTCAGTGAGGTCATAAACTTCAGCACATGCTGAGTATTCTAATTTTGAGAGGGTTGTAAAAAGTCCTCATCTTTTGAGAGAAATAGAAGTCACCAAAAGCATGTCTCCATCTTCCCAAAATTTACCATTTTTAAAGAACTTTAAAGTGTCAGTGGGGAATTCTCAACCATTCTGTAGGAACTTCTCGTAACAGAAAACCATTTTAAGATTCTTTCAATCACAAGACATGCAAAGAGCCAGGGTGCAGGCTACCCTACCCCACTGCTTCAGATTGACAGAATTTAGGATCTTCAGTAGTTTTGAAACCTGGAAAACACAGAAAAATTGTCAAAATTATTGCTATACAGCCCCCAACTTTATCTGTTGATTTATCTTTTGAATGCTTTGCTGTATTGTATAGACAAAGACAATTAACAAGAAGCAGCTATTCATTATCCTTCTCCATTTATCTGTGGGCAGGAAGGTGTATCCCAAAGTCATCATTAGCGTGATTAGCATCATTAGCATCATTACAGTGATATGTTGTCACAAATGATGCATTGCCAAATTCAAGCTAGTTGACTGCAGTACACACTTTACATTTGCAAGCATTTCTTACAATTTTATTGGTGTCTTGAAAATAATGGATTATTCCCCTTTCAACCATGCAGTAACAAACTATTTATCAAAAACGTTTTTGTATCTCCATGGTTTGCATCATCAGTGGCCACAGAAAAAAGTTTGTCATTTTCTACATTGGCTTTAAAGTCTTTCTCAATTGAAAGACAAGTTAATATTTTGTGAAAGATGCCTGAAGCTGTTGTCTTCAGAAGAGAAAACATGTTAACTATTGGAAATCTTGGAATAACACCATTCATTTTGCTGTCAAATTAGAGTGATCTGCATTAAAAAATTGCATGTAATATATGGTAGAGTGCTGTAGTGGCCATTTTCTTTTCTTAGGAAGAAATGTTTCAAAGGTTTTCCTGTGTCTCATGTTAGGAATTACTATGATCATTTACATGCTTACAAGCAATTGAGAAAATATGTCTCTGTAAAGTACAGTAAATCTTATGGGAACCATTGCTTTTTCTACTGAACCATGAAAAGCCATTTCTGTACTCATTCCAGGAATGCTCATTCCTCTGTTTCATCTTAAGGACTGTGTCCAACTGTTGTGGTTTAACCCGGCAGGCAGTCAAACACCACACAGCCGCTCGCTCACTCCCCCCTCCCCTCAGTGGGATGGGGGAGAGAATCAAAAAAAAAAAGTAAAATTCGTGGATTGAGATAAAGACAGTTTAATAAAACAGAAAAGGAAGGGAAAATAATAATAATAATAATAATAATGATAGAATATACAGAATGAGTGATGCACAATGCAATTGCTCACCACCCGCTGAGCGATACCCAAGCAGTGATCGCTACTTCC
>JAYKAV010003010.1:0-124241 GCA_035582835.1 Phoebastria nigripes
TTTTTTTTTTTTTTTTTTTTAAAAATGTTCTACACCCTTTCAGAAATGTAACATCTTGATCTACTTCTCCCTCTTCCAGGGAGCACTTGTACTGCTAGCACCACTCATTCTTCTAGACCAATCTTTTATGAGTGTCCATCACTGTAAACACCATCCACTAGAAGACTAAAACTTCATGTTATTACTCATCATAGCTTTGGTTACAGCTGAAGCAGTTTATTAATTCACATTAGCAAAACAAGATTAAGGCTGTGTCCCACTGCCTAGCAAAACAGTTCTTGCTCTCTCAGGTAGTGCCGTAAAGGACCTTTGCCTGTTGTGAGTAAGACCTCATCTAAAATCCAGGCTGCCATAAAGGAGGTAGCTGGAAGCATTTGCAGGACACCATAGTATCTGGAATTCATCCACAGAAATGCAATAAAGTATTTTTAAATACATATGAATCTTCCAAATCTTTGGAAATCTGAGCAGTTTGCTTTGAGCATGCCCATAAATTAAATATCTCCCAGACCTGCAAACCACATCTGTTGCCAAAGTTTAATCCCAAATACTAAAAGTGCAGAAAGAAGCTGGCTCATAAAGTGTGCAGGGGTACTCCTATGTGCAGATAGATCATCTCCATTTGCAAAGTCCTCAACAAATCCCCAGCATTTTCATTATGCAAAATCAACTTGCAGCTGCATAACTGCTACAAAGGGGATTTCTGCAGTGCAAAGAGATGGTTTTCTTGGTGGTATTGCTTTATGTATATCAAGGACTTCACAGGCAATTTGGAATTTCATCTCACTGGGCTAGTTTCTGGATGAGCTACCAGCGTTGGCTGGTGAGTTTCTTAAGTTCAGATAAATGGTCATCCACGCACATGGTAAAGTTTTCCAAGAAATACATATATGCACACGCACAGAGTGTTATCCCTTAAGGGAGATTTCCTTAGGAGACCAGGAAACCATTTCCATTTTTTTAGGAAACCAGGCACACGCACACACCCCCATAAGGTGCACACACATACAGATAGACATTTTGTAGATCGATTTAAGAATCAGTTTGACAAGCTTACCAAACTGTACTGGTCCCTGAAGTCCTGTTTTGTCCTGTTGCACATTTACATAGGCTGCGTTGGTAGCTGACTTTCAGAACTAAATGCAAGGGAATATGTGTGGTTGCTGTAATGCTTTCAACATACGTGTTATTGCAAATCTCTACTTCTCTACATGTTAACCGGACTTGTGGGTTCGGTAGCGCTTTTGCATAACTTATATTCGTGCAGCTGAAAATCTCTCCTCTTCCTGCATAATTGAGTTCTGACCATTAAAATCAGCACCCACCAAAAAAAGTGAGCATTTAACAATCATCCATTATAAAAAATGTCCACGTGTTGTTTCCTATTCCCTCCCTTGATAACTAGGATGGATTTTTAGGTGCTTTTTGGCTGACAGTTAACACATGTTCATCGTATAGTTTGTGTCTGTATTCAAGTATTTTGAATCTCAGCTTGATTGCTTTTATGTGATTTCTTCTGTGTAAGGAAATGAGGGTCAGACTTTTCCATGGGTTTCTCAAGAATAAGCTTGTTCTTCTGTTGCTGCTGGTGTACATGACTATTTATACTGCACTGAGGTAGGACCACGTTAGACTGTTTGGCTAATGTTTAGTTCCTTGGATCCTTCCAGCAAGGGAGATGTGCAAGTCATCAGCTATTCAGTAGAATAACATTATGAAATCATGTATTTTTTTTACCAGCCAGCAGATAAAATGACAGCTCTCCCTGTGCTCTGGAACGTCATTGTGGTGGCCTCTTTTACAAGTTTTGTCAGCTTAAGTAAAACAAATACCCTACTCATTTGCCTTAGGTTACAAAATAACAACTAGGCATTTACTGTTGTTATAGGGAACCATAATTATTATCAATTACTAAGTATGCAAACGTATTTTGTATACTCAATGGATTTAGACCTATTTTCATTCCAGTCTAATTAGAAAGCTACATGGTAATCTCCAGCCTCAGGCTTTTCCTACCCATCCTTGAGTGACTGCTTAACTTATCCCTTCAGAATAAACAAAGAGCTGCCACATCCACAGCAAAGCTCCAAAAGGAGGCCACATACACAGTGACACAGCATTAAGAGATGGCTGTTTTTTAGCAATTCCTTTTTATTTTGCTTTGCAAAATTGTCCACTACTTGCTTCAATGGGAAGATTTAACTTTGAAATTCAATTTCAGTATTTCTAGACCAAGTTAATATTTTCTTTCATACATGGTGGGAGAGGAAGAAAACAAATTTGAAGCAAAGATTAATTAGTTGACTATAAGACAAAAAAAAAAATTCTGGGAGTATAAAGTACTGAAGCAGATATCTGAATGAGGTTATGGGCTCTGCTTTCTCATATGCTTTCCAGAGCATGTCAGATAAACATGTGTTGGGGTTAGCCTAGGGATATCAGACCCTGCCTCTGTGCAAAAAATGGTATTAGATGATCTCATGATCATCTTTCAGCCCTAGTTTTCTAAGATTAAATTCAAATTAGACAGGAGGCTGAGCTGTGCGAGTCACTGAACTTAATCCACTACTGCTAGAAATCAGGGTGCGCACCGTGCGCCCTGAAAGGTAAGAGCAGACCCTCCGTTTGAGAACTGTGCTGCTGTAGGAGGAGGTAGACATGGAGATGAGAGGATGCTGGCAATACATCCCCAGGATGGAGGCTGTGAGCAACGCCAATCACAGTGGCTCCTGAGACTAGCAAGGTATTAGAGAAAGAGTTCGAAGGGAGTTTGCCCACTCTTTGGGCAAAGAACTGGCTGAAAGAAGATGAAGAACTGGCTGAAAGAAGAGGGGTCCTAAGGTTTGGGTCTCTGACTCCCTGCTGAGACTTGGTGGGCGTGTCTGATGTAATTGAATGTTTGCTGGAAAGCAGCTTGATGCCCAGCTTCTACATCCCAGGTGAGCATCCAGCTTGCTGGGTTACCGATCTACCCCCTCACTTTCTGCATTGCGTTATCTCTGTCCCAGTTTAGGTGTGTGAGCAGAGTGAAATAATTCCATCTAGTGAGACAGTGGGAGGACCACTCCGGGACAACATGTAACATAGTGGCTAAGGTGGCTTCCTAGGAGGTTGGGAAGCCAGCACCAAGTGCCTGCTTCACATCAGGCAAAGAAACATTTGAGCTCTCGCTTCTGGTATCTCAGAAATAAGCTTTAGCCAATGGGCCTCTTGATAAGAGAGAGACATAGTCCTTGTAGCCTCCTCTTTGGTGTGGGTTTTGGGTGGTTGTCATGAACAAACCTGCTGTAGGACCAGTATTTAACATGCATTAGGCACAAAGCAGTTTGGAGCTGAATGAAAGAGAAAATGGGGTTCAGTGTCTCCAGGCTGAGGTCTGGGTTCTCAGGGTGCAAACCACAGGCTTTGTGCAGAACATGGCAATTAGGCACCTAAACCACCCACACAAATCTCATCCCATCGAACTGTGGTGTTTGACTATTTATGTTTGTTTATGTTTATATTGTTTATATTTATATTTTAGAGGGAAATGCAAAGAAACCTTACCAAAAGAGAGTAGCTCATTGCACAAACAACATTTCTGTCAGGAAGAAGGGGGCCCATGTGATAGAGGATGGTCACACTACCTGATGTGCAACCAGGAGGTGTTTAATACCACAGCAATGATGCTTCCATGAGAATTTGGGTCATTTGGAACAGAAGTTTGAAGCTTCAGCAAAGGGCAGATGGGCGTATCATGTTCACTGTTGTGTGCGTGACAGCATATGTATTTTGGTCGCAGGATGGATATGCTTTTTGATCATGGGAGAAGCCAGAGCTGCTTGTGTCCATTTACAAGGTTAGGTAGCCTGACTCTGGCAAACAATCGGACTCTATTTCTCTGTATCATGGTAATATTTCCACTCTGGGATATACAGTGGCTTTAGGACCTCAGGAAGAGCTGTTTGTGCAAATTACCAAGCAAATCAATGGTATGTGCATTCCAAGGACTCATAACTCAGGCAGAAAGAAAAAAAAAATCATCAAATTGCTCAAAGGAACTTGTTTAGGGTGGCAATTTCCTTGCCATATTTCAGTGCTCTGTCTCCAGCTATTCAGCCTGTCTAAAATAAATCACTGTCTTTTTTTTCTTCTTTTTTTTCCTGAACAATGGGGGAAGTGTGATCAGTTTGTTTGTGCTAATTCTTTTTTTTTAATTCTCCTTTTCCATAAAATCAAACAAAACTTGTGACTGTTTCTGTTGACAACTCTACCCTAAGGCTTAAACGTGCAAAAACTTTCAACAGATTTAAAGTAGTATTTTAACCAGGAGAAGTCAAAATAGCTTAGCTGTTTTATCCACCACTGGAATGTAACGCAAGCTATGTACACAAACCAGGCCTCACATATTAAAAAACATCAATAAGAAGTAAGATCCATTCCCCCTTTTAGAAGCTATGGATTTCATCCTACGTTGGAAGGATGCTGAGTCCAGACTCCTGTTAGGTGGCCTCATCCCAGACAGTGGTGAGTCCATATAAAATCACAACCAGTTGTGGGGTTTTTTTTTGCCAAAGCTGAATATATTTCCCTTTGAAGTACTGTTGGTGAGGAGCATGTTTTATTACGCATGGTGTTAACACCAGTTCAAAATTTTAACTCCTTTTTCATATTAAAATAAGAAATCATGTCCATGAGAGCTTGAGACCGGCTTTTTAACTACAAGCTGCAACTCTTTTTTTCTCAAATGGAATAAAGGCATGCTTGGGAGCAGGAGACCAAAAGGATGTTTCTAAGCTAAAAGGCAGGCAGAATAAGCTTGGCTTGTCACCCAGTTGCACTGAATTTGACAAATGAAATTTCATTAGAAGTGCAGGGGCGGTTGTGAAACTGCCAGTAAATAACTGTCTCCCCAGAGTCTCACACTTTTTCCAGAGTCTATTTTCTCTTCGGACTCCATTCTGCCAGGGACAATATTTTAAAAGCAAAAACCAGAGCTAAGCATCAGAGTTAGAAGTTAGTAGATAATAAAGGTCAAATGTATTTTTTCCAGGAGCTACTGGAATTTATGCCATTATTTTATCTTTTCTTCCTCCCTTGCGCTTTCTCTCACAGTTGTTACCGCTAATGGGTCCAAGCCAAGGCCATGAATCTAGACAAATTTGGGGATGGTTCCAGAGCTAAATTGTGTAGCTGACCATTTTCTCTCCAATGACCCAAAGCAAAACCCAAACCCCATCCCCGTGACCCTGTGCTCTGAAATGCCTGGAGCTGTTTCAGACCGGGATCTGAGCTTCATGGCTGATGACCCTCTCCAGTCATCATCCTTCAGTAATTCAAAATATAAATTAAATGCACATCATCATTCATCCCACCAAACCACATCTGTGCATGAAGCTACTTTTGCTCTCTCAGGGCATTACAAACCCATGAAGTATCTCTCCTCCTGGCTGTTACTGAGCAAAGAAAAAGGGTTCTTTGTCTTGTTTCTTGCTGCTTCCGTAAGGGAGGTTTTCTACTCTTTCTGGCTCGAGGATGTAAGACACTTCCATTTCCAAACAGGAGGCTCTATCATGACAGTTTGTGTTTTCTGTAAGGATTAGTTGTTGAATTTACTCTTCTGTACCACCACTTGCTGCTCCTCAGCTGGAATGTGGGCTTGGGTGGCCCTGAAAATGCAGCTTCTTTTGCTCTGAAGCCAAGGCAGGAGGTCCAGTGATGGTCTGAAATGTGGGAACGCAGCTTTCCTGCACAGACGCTGTCACTTGTGATTGACCGAGACTGGCTCGAGGGAGCACCTGAGCTCTTTTCACAGGAGGCTCCCCCCTCAGTGACACAGTCTGTATCTCTTCTTACAAATGGCACTCTGAAGGACACCTACTTCTGAAAACACCTATATCTGCATCTGTCTCTGTTGTTAGATGCAATTTTGGTCATGGGGAGGGATGTTTTGTAAGTGAACTCTTTCCTTCCCTGCACACAAGGAAAGAGCTAGCTTTTCTTGGTAGCAAGTAAAACCAGGTGTATGAAACACCTGTTTGTGAAGTGCACAGCAGCGTCTCCAAATGGACGAGAGATGGAAAACGAGGTGCCCTCAGACTCAATCTCTAGTTTTCTTTTTAAAAACTTGAGACCACGTGTTTTGGACAAAATTCATACCTGCTGCCATCAGAATGGCAGAGCTGGGATTTCAGCTCCCTAATTTGGTTGATAGTTTAATTTGCTGGGAAACAAGTCCTGCGTATCACATGCTTCAGCTGATAAAATGAGCAGGACTTTACTACCTTCCCTCATCAGGCCACGTGCCACCCGTCACTGATGTAAATGGAAGTCATTACACCAATAGTTTATGGGAAGAGGATTTAGGTTATAGAGAGAATAGAGCCTCAGTCTTTGCTCCTCCAGGTTTCCTAAAGCCGTAAATGCTTGCAGAACGAATATGAAGAGCATATTTCCTGTGTAGATGAAGTTGAAGGACTCAATTTCTTGGTACAACTTCTGTTTTCTAGAACCTTAATTAGAACTTTCAAAAATCACTGATAACCCAGATGTCTTGCCACTGCTCTTAGTAGAAGGTAATCCTAGATGACCTTCCACAAATCCCTTTTAATTAGCCTCTTTCCCAGAGTGTGCCATGCCAGCAGATGATTAATACATTAATCTTACTGTATTTGCAGCTGATTCTTTATTCTTTCTCTACAGATGGAATTTTATTTTGAGGCCCCATGAAGTTTTAGGTCACGATCATCTACTGTAAAATCTATTCTCACCCTAAGGGAGTCTAGTCACATTTTGGGAAGGGCGCAGGGGGGATGATCTGAAATAAAATCTTGCAGATGATACTGCACAAAACATCACAGACAGTTGCACACAACAACATACACAATGCTGCCATCAGTCCTGCTGCTTAAGAACAAAACTGTCTCTCATGGAATCTGAATTTACAAGTTGATTGTAATGCTATTGAACAAGCTGACAAATGCCATACTATTGTACAAGTTCACACAGGAGGCAGTGCTAACACATTCATTAATGGTACCAAATTGTGTAGATTGTGACATCAGATATATTTTCTAGTCTTGAGAAAAAAGAATGTATTTATGCTGCTTATTACTGAGAAATAATACAAAATGGTTCATATGAGAAAAAATTCCCGTTATGCCACTTGATATTCACCGTTGTACTGGATAGAAAACAGCCATGTGAAAGAAAAATCTGGAGGATTTAGTTGGGCTAACTAGATTTGCTGGAAAACATGTCCTGCATATCACCTGCTGCAAATTTGATCTGAATCTGGGTAATCAATCAGATGTTAGACTGAAATGTAACATAACATTAGGGAGGGTCAGCAGAACATTGAGCTTTGTATTTAAAATATTACAATCTATGTCAGGCATTAACTACATCAGCTGCTATATATGGCACTATGGAAAGCATTTTGCAACTGGACTCAGTAACTCTCCGAAAACATTTTCCCTGAAACTTCCTGTTTGAGGAAAAAAGGTAAAGAAATAGGTAAGTGCACTTTTGCCATCTCCGGTCTTTATGAAGGTATGACTTCGTGGATGGTCATGGGGAGCGAGGATGGCAAGGTTCAGGGTAGCGATTGGTCAAGTGGACCATGGGGAGTCTGGAAGGAGGATCTATCAATCTGCTTCAGTTGAGTTTATCTGTCCCAGTGGTAATCTGGGTACCAGCAGGTATTTGATGGCTTTATGGTAGGCGTGGGTTAGAAGCCACTGGAAGGGCTATAAATTTTCAGACTTGAGGCATGAACTGACCTGTAACCGATGGAGGTTAGGGAGAAGCTTCCCCTTTGGGGAAACTGCTAGGTTATTTGTGTCTTAGCAAGGCAGCTGGTTTTACATCAAAACTAGCRCATGGATTAGATGGACGGTTAGTTGTATCAAATACGGTGGTTCCTGTGTACTCCAGCTGTCAGGCTGGGTAGGGAAGCTCTGTCAGGTGGTGAAAGCACACTGTAGAAGAGATCTGCCAGTAACTTCATGCAATAGCTGTACATATACAGTATAGTTAAATGCTGAGAATCAGGTCCTACAAGGCACTACCAGTCCTGTCGTTTACTAAAGTCCTTGTAAACAAAGAGTACACCGAACCTTGCAGAATGGGAACCTGGGGCACCTGTCATTTGAGGAGCAAACGGGAAAGCCAGAAAACCAGGAAATCTGATGGCAAASAAATCTGAGAGACTTTCAGCAGTCATATTTTGTACTGTTTCCCACTACATTCTGGGAGCCAGTAAAGATTTCTGAAGATATTTGCTTGATAGAACACCCACTGCTTGTTTTAATTAGCTTGGTCTCATTTTTAATAGGCACCAGCTGAAAATTTTGAGTAGGATCTTGCACGCATGTCAGTAGTAGTGCAGAAAGATGAGCCTGACAGAGTTCAAGCTTGCATCCCAGTTATTGGAGGTGTAGTTCCACAGGTCTGGTCTGGCGCAGCATAGGGGGAGCAGCATGACCCAGCCAAATTAAACTTTGTGGGTTGGGGCTGTCTTTTGCATTTCACTTGAAAGACTTAAAACATATAAAGGCCATTTAGGTTCCTTTTTGCTCATCTCTGTTCAAGGCTGCTGAGGTCTTCTGCTGAAAGCAAGTAATGATTGCCTGTGGTGGATAGCTTTTCTATTAAGAGATACTTAAAGCATGTCAGCAATCTTTGGCTGATAGCAGACAAACCAAACTCCTCTCATGTTCCCTCACACAGAGCCCTTTAAGTCTTGCTGACATGCCTGGAGTTGAAAAGGCCAACGATGAGCTGTGATAATAGCTTGTAAACACAGAGTGTGGCCACACCTTGCAGTGTCTACAGCCTAAGGGAACAGATCTGCCAACCTATATCTGCACTTAAATGCCAGGAAACAAATCATTGGTAATAAAACACAATGGCTGTTCTCCATCTGCAATCAATTTCTGTTTAACTAATGATGTTAAGTAGAAAATAGCCACAGGCATCTCTTATCAGGTCCTTGAATAAACAATGGCTATAGCTCAAATGTTTCATTAACAGGGAGGGAAGCAGCCACCAGTTCCTTTTCCAGGTGTCAGTAGCTGCTGCTAGGGTTTGCGTAGCTGTGGGCAGGCAGGAATGGCCCACGTTACTGCCATCATCCTTTGCTTGTGTGACGAAGGGAAGCATGCCTCTGTTTGCTGCATGGACCGGGCAAGTATGGTGTGTTCATAACAGCAAGCAAGATCTGCAAGCCAGTGAAAAGAGTAAGCCTTTCTGCTAGTTGCAAATGGCTTTGGGCATAATTATAAAAAAAGTCAGCTGGGGGCAGGGGGAAGTTCTGGGTGTCTGGGGGAAAATTATGGAGCTGGGTCTGCCTCTGCGCTCTCAAGCAGAGAGCCTGAGACAAGCCACCGTATGTGTTTCCTATCTCCCCTTGAGCAGGCTTGGGGTGCAACTGCTGATGGCATGGCAGTCCCCTCGAGCATCCTGCATATAGGCAAGATGTTTTTTCAGGCTCAATAGCAGAGAGAGGTTCAAGATGTAATGTTGGAATTGCGGTCTAGTGCAAAAGTTGTCAAAAGCTGAAGGTGACGATATGACTTTGATTTGACTGACCAAAAGCCATACACAGATAACACCTCTCAACATTTCTAGGCTTAAGGTTAGTCACTCTTTAAGTTAGTTTTTTTTTTTGTGCCATCTATAAATTACAAAACCCAGCTCTCTGAAAGTGGAAATTTTGTGCTATGTATGCACACAGGGCTTGGCTGTTCTCTTACAACAAAATGTCATGCCAAATAAATAATCATGAGCATAAGGAAATGTCATGAATGAGAGAAGGGAGAAAAAGAATAAAATGAAATAAGGCTCCTTAAAAATATTCTGGGAAATGAGCAGACATTATGAGCAAGTAAAGACATTATCATTTGTAGGCAGACTGGTGAATCTATGTTCTTTAATGGCATTCTAATGCTGCTGATAAGGAATGCATGTATTCATGGGACTTAAGTAGATGCTAGATCCTCTTGCTTTAGGATTAAAGCAAATAAAGCTTTAAGGTATTTTCAGAGACCCCCTTCACTTCTAGCCTGCTCTTTGTTAGTTTTAAAAAAAAAAAAACACCACCCCCCCCCCCAAAAAAAAAAACAAAAACAAAAAACAACAGAAGAATTCCTAGAGGAAAATATTTATGTTCATTTGGGGCAACCCAAAGCCTTTCATTTGTTCTTGTTTTGAAAGGCAAATGTTTACCCTGAGCCTGAGCCTAGCCTGCAGGTGTTGTGGCTGGCCCTATTAACCTGCACGGGCCTGCTCACACACGCAGGCGGCTTTCAGGGTGGCCTGCCTCACCGCACTTAGCCTCTTTCTTTGCTGGGCGTATTATAGATCAGTCTTTCTTGTGAAAATCTGAGTATTTCTGGCTTGGATTAGGTTAGAGAAACTGTGAAAGGAAGGGGTTTGGTTTTGTTCTGGTTTTCCCTTTGTGCTATTCAGCACTAATGGCTTCAGCCAGATCAAAATCGAGAAAAGCAAAAGGGATTTCTCCCTGACTTCCCCCCAGTGTCTGACTGCTGCTGACCCTGAAAAAGTTGGTTCCGAGCATTAAGCGTTAGCACTGATCTATTCCAGCCCTTTTGTGTGTATCTGTATTTAGTTTGCTGCTCTGGATCCCCCCTTCTCCAACAGAATAGTAATGGTGATCATGCACTAGGGGTTTATGTAAAACGRGCATCCAAAAAATGCTATGTATTGCTACAAAGAGTGTTTACTTCGGCTGCTTCTTACGTGAATCTTAGYGATCCACGTACACACTGTGGTCACCCTGCACAACAGTGAAACATAACGACTAGAGGCTGGTTTTAATTGGGCGAGGTAATATTAAACACTTATATGACGAGTCGCCGAAGCTGGAACAGCCCAGCCCTTAAATACCTGGTTACTCAGCAGCTGATGAACATGGCATCTGGGTCCCTGGGCTCTCCCTTCTGCACTCATCCTTGTAACTCAGTGATACCTTCTCTGTTTGGTCAAGGGTGCACTAATCTATAATCCAAACTTCAGCTAAATGTCTCCTTCAGCTGTATTTCTGATTCTCGTTACTCTCCAGTAGGCTAGAGCTTGAGATGTGCCTCACTTACACTTTGTCATAGTTGGAAAAGAGAGAGGACTAAGTTGGCTTTAAACTTGTACCTGGCTGCAGTGTAGGAGTTACTGGATTGGACGCAGGCATAAAACAGAGCGAGCTTAGGGTTTTTTTCCACACTTTGTTTTGTCTGCCAGCATCTCCTGAGGACTACTCTATCACGTGAGGGTTGTTAGGGGATGGACTTTCTGCTTATGAGTTGTCTCCCACTGAAGAACAGCAAATGCAGGAGCTGGTCCCAAGGCCAGGCTTCCTTGAAGGATTCCTTTAGATAAACCATGGCCAATGTGTGTTGATGAACTACTTGCACAGCAGGTGGGAAATGAATGGAAAGCATACAAAACCCTCTGTCCACATCACAGGTTTGTATATTTTCTGCCTCCACTTCTAATCCAGTCTGAAGCTTGGTTTTTTTCTTTGAGAAAATAAAATAAAAAATCCAAGCACTTGGTATTTTTCTTCAAGATCCATTATGAGGTACTCTGTTTTTCTTGCTGCTTCACTGGACACTAAACCCAAATTTCTCCATGGTAATTTTTAATGACCTAAAGCTCTGTACACAACATTTCTGTAATTGGGTATATTTCAAGCAGTTGCTACTTCAGGCCTTCATGTTCCTGTATTTCAGTGGAGAGGAAAATAAGCAATCAATGTCAGCTTGGAGGTAGAGGTTATGGATGGAAAACTATGGCTCCATGAATGAAAGTATTATTCATGGAATGACATGTAATCTCCAAAATCCACGCTGGGAGAACTGCTGCTCAGCTGAGGCCACTTTTAAAAGCTATAAGGCAACTTGCTTTCCTTGTAAACTAAGGGATTGGGTATAAATACATTTTACTGCACCTTTAAAGTACAAAACAAAACAGATGGTTGAAAGGTACTGTGCTCTCTTGTCAGCTCTCACGCTCTTTATGTGGACTTCTTCCAGCCCTCCCAGTCTTTCTTTGTGGGTTTTAATACAGTTATTAATCCCAGTTTCCCTCCCCCCTTGGCAAGGGGCCTTTCCCCTTGCCAGTCTTTGGTCAGGCAATACTACTGAAGCCTGATTCAGAACCTGCTGATGATGCCAAACCTRTGACTAGCTATTGTTTGGAAACCCTAATAATTAGGCAGGGTGTGTATGTTCAGCTGGAAGCCAACGATCTTGTGCAGGAGGTCAGGGGATGGGGACGATTCGCTGGACAAGTGTCACAGAGCAATTCAGTTTACTGTAGTGCAAAGCATCAGGGGATGTGGCAGCGAAAATCCCCGATGACACACTGGGATGAGGACATCCTCAGGAAGGGCACGTTGTGATGCAGCTGCCTGCACAAACCAGGTGGGTCGGCTTTGTTGCCTGAACTGCAGAAGCAGATAAAGCACTGAGGGCTGAGTGGAAAAAAAGTTATAACTTTCTCTAAACAAAAAATAATTGAATGCTGGGATCCTTGCAAAATCTGGGAGCTGGCAGGGCACTGTAGAAACCAGCACGTATTCTGAGTCTTATGCTCCAGAAAAGGTGTCGTGAGCTGGCAGCGCTGGACAGTGGAAGGCTCATAAGGATAAAATATTAATGCTGTGTGCTTTAAGGTGCTGCACRTCAAGAGGGAGGTACTTGATTCAAATATAACTTGCTTGGGGGCCATCTGAGCCTGCAGACTTGTTTCAGCTTGTTACTAACCGCTGTGCCTTGTTTCTGCCATCTACCTCCAAAAGACAAGCTAACAGGACAATTTAATTTAGTTATGCAGCTCCCCTGAATCCAGGCATGGGCATGGCTTTGCCAAATGGGTTGGGTTGTGCACTGAGGGCAAAATGTTGCCCTTGCCCCATTACCATGCAAGCACTAAGATGCGTGGGCAGAGCTTAGTTGGTTATTGTTTGGAAGGCGCTAGTGTTAGGTACAAATTATATTTCTCAGGGCAGGAAGGCTGAAATTTATCCTGCCTAGCTGAGATGCTGAGAGCTAGGTATCTCCAGGGCTTATTCAGTCTAATACTGGTTTCTATTRACTGTGGAGAGAACAACCTAGGCTAGTTGTCTTTGTTAGTTGAAGTGGATGCTAATGCCACAGGTCCTTGGGTGCAGGGCTGGCTGGAGAAATAAAACACTGTGGTGCTAGCAGGATAGCCAAGGACTGATGCTTCCTTCTGTAAATCCTGAATATGGAGTTGGGGGATATAGTGGGAGGGGATGTCTGCATGGCTGGACACTGAGGCAAATGTGATTGCCCCCTTTCCATTGACTTATTGAYGATGGAGTGATCCTGTTGCTCTTTGGTGGGCTATGAGAAGTGTATTTCACCTCTGCTGTACAGCGCTGCAAGGCAGAGACTTCCCTTCTCTCTTCTAGCTTGGCACTTTGGCCCAAGTGCAGGGCAATGTTTTTGGTCAGTTCCTGAGAGTAAGAAAAAAGCTATATCTGAATCCTGCTGTCTCTTCCCAGGCATGCTCCAGATGCAAGGAAGCCTAGGTTTCTTATTTGACCTCAATTTATACTTTCCTAGAGAGAAATGAGGAGGGTCTGCAACTGAGAGTCCTGACTGGAAGAAAGCAAAGTCTGCCACAAGYATCTATCTACTTATCTTAGTAACAGGAGAGAAGGGAAAGTTTCTGCTTAGTGGAAGAAAGAAAGTGAGCGCAGCTAAAACCTTGCTAAATGTAGGGAGTCAGTTGCTACCTTTCAGCTCCTGCTTACTCGCTGTGATTTGGCAACGCTCCGTTCTGCCCGCACAATTTCTTCAGTGTGACTGGGCTTTGCAAAAACCTCCTTAATCCAACACAGAAAGGTTTTATGCAATTGCATCCAACACAGTCCTATTTCACTTGATTTAAATGAGAAAGTTAAATCTCAGTCTAGACGGAGTGCTCTCTAGCTCCTGTGAATCTTGCACCCGGCAAGATGTATCATCTATGAGTATGTTTCTCATTTTCCAGACGAGCCCAGGGGATCTGCACCCCCCTCCATAAAATTCCTGTCTGTGCTAAATTGCCTTTTAGTCCTGATTTATACCTCAATAAAACACATCATGAGAAGGAGAAAATGTTTAATTGTATAACTGACATGACTTAGGCAGGGCACATTTTTGGTGGTTATTTATGCACTTATCTTCTTTAAAAGGGGTATAATGACTTTCATTTACAGTGGGAACAGTAAAAGGTGAGGAAAATAAATGTGGTGAAGGACAAGGAGTAAACCTTAAACTAGTATGGATTCTGGAAAAGGACTTCTGTTAAAGGAATCACTGAAGAATATGAAGAGATGCAGGTTGGATTTGGGATCTTAAGGGGTTCCACGAAAAACTTCGAGATTCCGCCTGTCCCCTATCAAACCAAGCCAGAAAACAACCTTACGTTGGGGCTGTTTGATGTTGAAAGTTGGAAAACGTTTCTTTTCTCAAAGCAGTAACAAGTGAAGAAATCTTCTTTTATGCTGCTTATGAAATCATTGATTCTGAGTTCTTGTTTGAATTCTTTCACCCAGACCCCTTTCAACATTGCGCTGTGGTTTTCTTTTAAAATAGTTTTCTCAAGGGTGAATATGGTGCTAGAGACCAAGAGACAGGTATGCAAGCCTGTCTTCAGGTTTCTGCTGCAAAGTTTCTACTGGCAACCTTGTCCTACTKATGATGGGCACCCTGGCAGCACCTTAAACAAGTGTTCAAACAGCACATGCAAGATAAGAAGACTCCAGGATAATTAGAAATGGGTTCATTACTGGGAGGCCAGCATGGTTTACTTAATTACATCATAAATGTGCTTCCTTATCTTTTCTATCGCCTGTGTAGGGATGTAGCTTCTAAGACTGTTCTTTGGGGGTGAAAGCTAAGGAGCAAAGTTAAGCTTGTTGTTCGGCTCCAATTTGGTCTCACTACTGATAAAATGTTTATTATGGCATGGAGTTAGTATTGACATGTGCTTTGTTCTGCATGACATGACTCTTGCCTCAAGGGCCATCTAGACTTCAAACGCTGGAGAGTAGGTGCATGGCAATGCACGGACATGCATATAGATCTGCATATTAGGCTGATAGAGAGAAGAAATACTTCATAAATATGTAGGTCAGCAGCATTCTTATCTCCTTGTCTTTCACTGTCTCAGCCCTGAGCCTACTTGCCTTACCTGTGGTGGTGTCCTCTGCATGGGAACTCGGCCGCTATGGTGCTGCGGACCAGCAAATGGGGAGTGTGAAGTCGGGAACTTGTGAAGGTTTCAGAGTGGTGGGGTACAAGGCCTCCTAAAATGTCTTAGACTGTCCATAGGAGATGCTGAATTCTTCCTGTTGACGTCTAGAAATTTCCCTTAAATATGAGAAGTGATCAGCGCAATCTTCAATAGTTCTCCTCTAATGAAGAGATGGACAAAGTCGCTCATGTCTTCGTACTTAGATGCTGTACCCCAATGGGCTGCACCAACCCCCTGAGGCATCGTTTACTAGAGACAGGCCTCCCCCTTCTTCACTGCAGAAAATCCTCCTGGCAATATGTTCAGTAAAGATACATTTACAAGACTTGCAGCATTATCCCTACCCAGGATACCAGCTCTTGCTAGCTTTGGCACTAAGACTAGTTGCGACCAAGCCTAACAAGGAGCGCTCTGCCTGACCTCTGAACAGTGTGGGTGTTCGGTCGGCCTCTGAGAAAGAGAGTATTTTCATGCTGAACTGAAAAGAAAGGCAGTTATGCTTCTATTAAAACAGCTTTTGATTTTGTAGAAAGTGAAACTTACCATTATCCAGTGTTTTTGGCTTCCACCTACAGTATGTTAATCAAAGGAACACAGGAGCTTTGTGYATCAGCGATGGTTATCTCCATAGGAAATCCAGCATTGTGGTCACACCGGCTGGTTTTTTGCCTTTCCCAATTGTAGGACTTCTTTTCACTTGCAGGATTTCCTTGTTCCAAATATTTCTTCATAGACCCAAGCGCTTTTTTTTCCTCCTCTGAAAGAAAAGGTCAATGAAACAGAGATGAACAAAGGAGGAAAATGTCTTTCCATTTACTTACCGTCCTGCCAATTCAAACAGTTCTGCGCTGCGCAGGGTTTCCCTGCACGCCTCTCCTGATGATGCACAAGACTGACCTCAGGGAAAAACTGATTCTCTCTAAAATATGATTAAATAACTTTGCCACTGTCAGCAATATGTGTTTTTAATCAGCGGCATGACCTTTTTTTATATCCCTGTTAAGGGCTAAGGAATTTTGGCAGGTATCATAAACTGATGCATGCTGCATGGCCTTACTTTACTGCTCCCAATGCATTTATCGGGAAGGCTGATATCCAGAGTTGTTCAATAGCTCTGGAATGCTTATTCCAGCAGTTCCTTCATCTGCAGATCTGCAGCCTAATGTTGCAGCTTTGTGCTGGAGAACCAAAAGGTCAAACAGACCTCATCCTGGGTAAAATCAGCTACTTTGTGGGCTTCACTGAACAAGCTTTGAGAGAAATGCAGCCAGGAAACCAAAGCACAACCAATCCACAATTGTGGATTGAAAATATAATATTTTATGAGTTTGAATAGCTTAGCCTTTTTAAAAATATTTTTGTTGCTCTTCATATTGGGACAGTGCCTGGAGCCAGACCACCATATGGATTATGCAAACATAAAACAAAGGGTTGATCTCTATACTGGAGATCATTAATCTAGCTTTAAAATGACCAGTCATGCTTTCAGAGGTCATTTTGGTTTGTTTTTTAAACCTGCTTGTTGTCTTGAGTAACCCAAACGTAACATTGCTAGGGCCCTGCCCTTATTCTGATAAGGGACACAAAAACTGCTATCGTGCATGGAATTTGCCTCCTGAGCATTCAGGTATATAGGTGACTGTCTACTGATAACCAGTTCCTCCGTGTGAATTTTCTGAGACACTTCATGTTTCAAAGAAAGACCTGAACTGCATTAAAAAAAAAAAAACACACACCCAAAAAAAAAAAAAAAAAAAAAAAAAAAAAAAAAAAAAACCAACCCCAACCCATGGGAGTTGTCAGGAAATAGCTGAGCAAGCTTGTGAGAAAATTGTGAGTTAAAGGAATATGCGAAGATTTTACGCCATGTGTGGAGGGTGTGAAGTTTTAGACGGGCTCAGGGTACGGCTGCAGTAAGCCATAACGTAATCCTTCTAGCATGCGATGCAGAGGATGAGCTAGAGGTTGAGTAGAGTTACTTGGCTTTGGGATCTTTTCCATTTGCCAGGAGAGTCAATCTGAAAGAAACCTTGGAAACGGAGCACACTTACTTTTTTTGAAGAGCTCAGTAACTTTTGCTATTTGTACTTCCAAATCCAGAAAAGTGGTTGTCACAAATGACTCTGTTTCTCTTGACTTGTTGGGGGGTGGGGGGGTGGTCTCTGAGGTACGACAGTGGCTCCTGAACTTCAAAATGCTTTCACTATCCTCTTGGTAGCATGCAGAGAACCCAGGAGGCATGACTTCCCCCCCGCCCCCAAATTCTTCTAGACAACGTTAATGCCTTATCCAAAAATTACAGAGGACACATCTGCACAAAACGAGGCAGAAATGACTGCTGTCTTAAAATATGCTCACATCATGGCACTAACACCTGCCCCCACTCCCAACCAAAACAGATTTATAACAAAGGCACTGAGTAAGCTGTAGGGTCCTTCAGCTGACAACGAGACTGCTGGTGAAGGTTGCACAGCAGTCTCCTTTCTCTGCTCCCAACAAATGAGGAAGACTGATGTTCTGGCAAGGACTTTTCCTGTCTGTCTGGGTCTTAAGCACAGAAGCAGCACTTCCCAGGGAAGAAAAAGAAATTCTATTTTTGTGTGCAAATAGCAGCCAGCTGCTGGTTGTGGTTTTTGTTGTTTATTCCCCCCGCCCCCCGACTTCTAAAATGTGTTCAACATGTTGAACCCAATTTCTCACCCCTCATCCAACCTGCAGAGGATTTAAAGAGCAGGATCAAAAACTTCCCTGTATGTCAAATACAGCAAGTGCCCTGAGAGACGATGGGGCCAGAGGCAACTTGTTGCACCAAGCCCAGTGTATTAGCTCAATATGCATCCAGAACTATGATCAGACATTGGGCCAAAGAGTTTGGCCAGGTGGGAGACAACTTCAGGGGGACTCTTCATGAAAGCTGTGTGCTGCCTCACTGTAGGACCGCCGGTGTTGGCCTTACTTAGTTCATTTCTCTGGACTCTGTTTTGTAGAAGCTTTAGCAGTCGCTTTTGCTCTCCTCTTCCTCCTCACCAGCCCCTGTGGTGTGAGCCATGCACTGCTTGTGGTCCTTCCTCTCAGAGCGGAGGGCAGGAATGTTATTTCCCTCTCTCTCTTCCTGCCAGGCCAGCTTTTCTTCTGCAAGGTGCGACCTTGAGGAAGGGCAGTCTGTGCCTGCCTTGTCTCCCATCCAGGGAGTGACGGGGTCAAACAGCTCGTGCAGGATTTCTTGTTCCTGCTGAACGTGCATCTCTCCTGTGACCTGGGAGATGTGCTGGCACTGTTGGGGTTTGTCTAGGTGTGGGGAATCTTACAGGCATAGCTGTAGGGTGCAGTGATGCCACTGCAGTAATGCCAGTGTCACTTCCTTCGCTTGTGGATCAAGAGTGTAGTTCAGGCTGTTTGAGCTATTTCTGAAGCGGTAACTCTCGAGTACGGCAGGACAGGCAAGGTATTTGATCCAAGCAATGCCCCTGCTTTCCCAAGATGCGCTACTGACCTGCTGGTGCGTGCTAAGCCCAGGAAGGACCATATAGCTGGGGGGGAGTCGCTAGCTGAGGGATCTGTACAACAAATTAAAGCAGGATGGCCTTTTGCTAAGGGCATCAAGTAAGAGTCTGAAGTCTGTTGGCATGTTATTTCGTCTGTTGGTATGGGTTTTTTTCCACTGCCCCAAAATGAGGCATGAAACCTGCCTATGAAGGGCCTACAGCATTCATCCCTCTTGCTTACTTAAGAGAATCTCGAAGGGAGTTGCATTACTTGCCTTCATGTTAGGCAGTGGTAACCTTGTGCTAAATCCCATGAACCAAAGGCTGCAGGATACTTGAACTTTCAGCCAGCACTTGACTTCATAGCTTAGGCAACCAAATAGCACTCCAGAAGTAAAACAGGGTTTCTCAAATGAGTGCTTTGGGATTATGACCCTTACATTTCAATTAATACATTCATTCCTGTAGCTCAGTCTGAGGCATACAGAAAACATTTGTTTTGCCAAACGGTACCAAGAGCAAAATTACCCTTCTATGATCCGTGTGGTTTACCAGGGTAAATCATAGTACTAAAAAATGATGGAAAGACAGATCCAATTAAAATCCTTTTTTAAATAAAAACACTAAAGAAATCCTTGTCAGCTGTGTTTAAGGAAGAAAGACAAACATAAAATCTTAAGCCCCCCTCCTCTAAAGAAGGACAACATTGTACTGAAAGGGCTAACTGCTGCTCTATATACTGCATGATTTTACTTTGTACCCTTTCATAGCACTGAGGAAAGAAAATAAGGTACAACCCACGTGCCTTCCAGATCTGCCATAAGGCATTTTTCCCCCCTCTTGCTCCATAATGAACAAACGCTCTGTGCCTTTGCTTCACAAACAGATTATTTATTGCTTGACACTGAATTCACCTTTTATTTGCTATATTATTTTCAACAGTGTATATTGAAAGTTGCTCTTTCAGGTAGCTGCTCTTCTAGCACTGAAAAATGCCTCTCTGTGCCGAATAAAGTGCTGCAGGAAGTTATTAGTTTCTAATTAGGAGAACAGCCTGAGGGACAGGCTACACAGGCAGTCCTTGCAACCTGAGCAGATAAAGGTGAGAGAGCAAGCACTGGTGTGAGGACCTGCAGTGACTTGTACAAGAGCCAGGCAGAAGATCTGTGGTGGCACTGGGAACAGAGTCCACGTTTTCTGCATCACAGGAGGGTCTCATCTTTGACAACTCTGGATGGCAGGATTTTCAGGACCCCAGAAAACAGTCACTGTTGTAGCTGGAAATAACCGTCTAAACTGCTCTGCTCACGTGGGAACTGGTCAGAAGGGTTCTTCTGGCTAGATGCAGAAATGGAGAGGAAAGTGTTAGTAGGTAGGGGTGAAGAGAGCTGGGAGAAGTTGGTGAAGAGCAGGAATAGATGGCTGAGGCATAAACCTTGATTAATGGGTGTTTGGTTGCGCTGTTCAGAAAGCGCGTGGGAGCTGCGAGATTGCAGAGGTGCATTTAATTTAAAATACAGGGAATGTATCCGAATTCCCGAGTAACCTGCAGTGAGAATCGCCTGATGCTTCTCACTTGGAAGATCCTGCTTGAAGGTGTTCACATGTCTGCCAGGCTTTGACCGGATGGGTTGATGGCTTTGGGGTCAAACCACAGGCACAGATCCTGTAATCAGCCCCCATTCCTGAACCGAGACCTGCTCCTGCCGTGGCTGTGTGGGATGGGCCTCACCTGATGGCTGCTACTGAACTGCAACTTTAACCACCATGGTTAAATCATAAATAACGCTCAATCTATTAAGCAAGCTGGAGGGTAACTGGTTGAAGAGCATTACCCCAGAGGTCATTCTCCTTCAGGGCTTAGAGCAGAGGTCTGGGCTGCATTTCCTTTCTCTGCAACAGGCTGCAAACCCGCTGGAAGCTGTCTGTCTCACCTTCTGGGAGGAGGACCATAAAGGGAATAATGACAGGTTATTGTACTAGCTCTAGTAGAGAGGTGTAAACGTTGCTCACAAGAGCCCATTTCACAAGTGAAAATCTGTTGTTTCAGTATATTTATTGTAAAATATTAAGACAGTGATGTTAGAAGCATCCTATTAATGTTGTTTGATTGGTGTTTTTTGATTATACTAATGGTACTTCTAAAAATGAATCAGTGACAAAGTCAAGGTCATCTGTATGACCTTTACTTGAGGCTAAGTTGCTTAAATCATAAAACTTTTCTCATTATCACTCAGTGTAGTCACTCCCTTTCTCTTTCCTTTTCATGCTATGTGGCTCCACACATTATCTGGTATATACTCTATGTCCTCCTCAGCCCTGAACTACATAGTTATTTTTATGTTTGGCTGTCAGGTAGTGCTGCTGTTGTAGAGGTCCGTACAGTGTTTATCTGCCTAGTGATGAGAGGTGATATTTTAGAAGGAACAGAGAAGCACAGAAAGTTAATTCAGCATCATCCAGGGCAGGATGTGTTGCACCTGCCATCAGGCATCTCATCTGAGCTGCTTCTCAATGGATGGGGAAAGACATTTCTAAAACCTCTTTTCAGCTGAAGTCTACTACTTTCATAGTTATTTGGTGGTGGTGGGGAGAAATATGCAATCCAAAATATTGCTTTTAATTTCCATTTAAAACATGCCTTTTATATCAAAATTTAGATACCTGTGTTCTTTACTGTTTTCCAAAACAAAACTGTTTAAGCCAAATGTTTGAATTTCTGATAGTACTTTCTGACAACTGTTTTTTGACTTTGACCCAACTTTGCTCACGGGCTTACTTAACTGAAAACTAGATTTGTTTTCAGGTCAAAACGAACTGTGAAATTGAGAGGGGAAAATCCCAAACCCTTCTTTCTTGTACATAATATTTTTCTTATAGTTCTTGATTAATTTAAGTATAGCCCTCTGCTTTTGGTTGCTGTTGTGCAAGCTTACCATTCCAGCAAAGCAGGCCAAAAATGTTTCAATGTAATTAATTGGAAGTAGATGAATATGAAGTATCTATTTTCAAAGCCTGGGGTTAAATAAGGTAATAGGCGTTTTGTAGGAACTGTTGCAAATGTTATTGATGCAATCTGAGACTATGGAAACTTTTTTTGTACAAGAGACCATGATTCTTCTTTCAACAAACTGCGTTCACTACTTCAGCAACACGTTATGACTTTACAACAAATAAAGCAGGGGCCTTCTAGATGGGATACTTACTAGGGCACAGCCCCTGACTAATACGTGAAGTATTGGCACTGAATGAGGCAGGGGCTTTATGGAAAAACAGTATGTGATAAAACGGAATGGGTGAAGACTAAAGCTAAGAAAGGTTATTTGCACAGTCTGGATTCAGAGTACTTGACTTTGTAGCTATA
This sequence comes from Phoebastria nigripes, assembly GCA_035582835.1. Classification (NCBI taxonomy): domain Eukaryota; kingdom Metazoa; phylum Chordata; class Aves; order Procellariiformes; family Diomedeidae; genus Phoebastria; species Phoebastria nigripes. The sequence goes on from JAYKAV010003010.1 coordinate 22,114, forward strand.
GTATTCTTTTAATCTGTATTCATTTTTGATGCTGGGAGTGCTGGACTGAGATGTGGCAGGGAGGTTTGATGTGTGTGCGTACATATATATATATTGCATATATATGCACATATTTAAAATGTATACATAGGTCTAAAACCCATGCTCAGTTGTTCTTCCAACCTGTATTCTGTCTGCGTGGAGAGAATTGAGGGAGCAGGGACCTGGACCTTCTCAGCCTTCCTGAGAGGTACAAGCGAGCAGGCTGATGCAGAACCCTGCAGTACCAGGTGTGTGTGGTGTGCATGATGGCAGACAAGCCGCTTGGGTCAATAGGACTCCCCTTGCAGTGGAGCTTCACTTGGACAAGGGAGAAGAGCAGTTTTGGTGGCTGCCTGTGTTATTTAGCCTCATTAATTCACAAAAAAAAAAACCACACCAATGGGCAGCACATATGCTACTGATGCAAGGTACTTGGTTCTGGTGACAGGTTGCACCAGGATGGTAACTGCCTTGCCTGAAGTAAGCAAGAGGAAGGAAATGAAACCAAAGATTAATTTTTCTAGCCTTTTGCTCCTGGAGGTGGATGAAATTTGTTTGTGTTTCTATGTCAGATGAGCGCAGACATTGCAGTCTCGCTCCACGTGCCGTGTGGCACAGCAAATGCTGCTGATGCTCTGTAAACAGCGTGCTCTGTGGCTCCCTGAGCAAACCATGCTGGGCCTGTTGTTAAGTAACGCTAGCTCAGTGCTCAGAAAAAACAAGTTGGGCTAGGTCTTGGGAGCGTTTGGCAGCATTTTTCCCCTTCTGTCACAGAGCAGTAGGGAAATGTTGGGAAATTCAGCATGGGCAGTTACAACAGATGGATGCAAGCTCTGAAATACACTTCTGTACTTCGCCGTTTCATGAACTTTCAGGTATAAGCTGTTGCTTTGGGCCTCTCTCCACATATTTGCAAATAGGGAGCGATGTTAAAGAGATTGATAGGGATCAAATACTACACCAAGCCATGCCACTTTCTCTGTTCAGGCACATCACGCTTTGGGAGGTACAGCCTGGTAGTGGAAAAGCTGGAGGCATGCCTCATCACTAGGGTTCAAACCTGTACTCTTGCTGAATGAGTTGCCTAGGGAAGATTATTAAACCTATATACGTACTTGCTTCTGGGCAAATCTACAGACTTGCGTTATCCCATCCGCAGCGCTGTAAGCGTGATGTTTGCCACCCACCGAGTCTTTAACTGTGCATGGGGGTAGGAGGAGGTAAGTCATATGAAACAGGAGGTAATAAAGAGCCTAATGAACACAGGCAAGGCAGACATGAGTTAATGTAAAAGCAGAGTAAGTAGTGTAGTTAAAAGCTAAAGGAAAATAAAGCTTTGGCTGTCCTGTTGGAAGTGCATGTATCAGCAGGAGTCCCCGTGTTCTAATTTAAGTGAAGAATTAATCACAGGCAGCAGAGCAGAGCCTCGGGGAGGTGAAACAATGCCCGTAGCTGCCTTCCAGAGCCCCGCTCTTTCCATGAGCGTGCCAGGAGCCCCCCCGGTGTCTGCCAGTGGGCAGACAGGCATCAGCCTGTATCCTTCTGCAGTCTCTGGCTCACAAGCTCAATTTATCAGGGACCAGCTTGGTCCCAGGCAATAAATGAGCAATAAAGATTGATGTGGCAGTGGAGGAGCTGCAGGCACTTGGGTTCTGCCTGGGCAGCTGTTAGCTGCAAGTCCACATGTTTGTAAGGGGGATGGCAACGCTCTGACTGGCACCTGTGGCATACAGGCAGTATCCTTGAGGAAGTCATCGTCACAAACTGYTCCCCTCACACGCTCCCCTCTCCCCAAGGCAGTTTGCAGCCTCGCACGCTAGCGCCAGCTGAGGTCAATGCCGGTGTGAGGAGGGATGCTGGGCTCCAATGTGTGCGGCTGAGAGCCGTGCTTCAAGTATTTCTGTTGTAGCAGTAGTAGCTGAAGCTTACCCAGCCCCTGGGAAGTCAGGAGGAAGCTTTCAGTCCATAGGGATTGCAAATCGTTTCTGACCTTGCCTGGTTTACCTCATCAGCTTTATATTATGGGAGGTAAAATAATTGCTACGCAGACCTCTTCCACAGCTCTGAGGCACTCACTTCATCATCCCTGCTCAGAAGTCATGTGTTAGGAGATACCACTTAGATCCAGCCCCTCATCCTGCCTTAAAAGCTTTATGCTCTTAAACTCCTGCGGACCTCCTGGTCCATTTACTTCCCATATTATGACTTCACCTCTTCACAGTTCCTGTTTTTATTTGTCTTCTCCCACTTTCTTGGGATTTCTTGGCTGCCTAAGTCCATACTCTAAACAAAGCATATAAGAAAAATGAGCAAAACCACAACAGARCATCCAAGTTTAAAATTTATCACGTGATTTGGATGAGTAATTAGCAATTGCATTGCTTCAAGAACTATTTTTACAGTTGCCATTGAAAGCTCATTGCAACTCGTATTTCTTTTTCAGCAATGATGCATCAGCTCATTGAATTAGTAGTTGTAAATGTCACTTGGACTTGACAGGAGGAGGACAAATAATCTAGTTAAACAGTTTGGTTGTAAGATACTGGGGTGGGTAGTGGTCTGGTCTAATATGAACTTTCTAGGGGAAGGAGCATGAAATTAGAACTGTAAAGAAATGTAGAAACTACCATAGTTGACAGGATAATGATTAATCTCATCACTTGGCTAATTGGCAGTTTTTAAATTTGGTGTCTACGTTCCCTCCACCATGTGAGGTGAACTGGGAACCTCAGCATGGCTCTCCTGGTTTTGTACTGTGTCAGTGATGACTTGCTCTGTGACTGGCCTGAGCGCTAGGGCACTGGTGGATCGAGAGGCTAGACTTGCAGACAGTTAATATTGAAGAGCTGAAAGCAGACCAGATGAGTACTCTCTCCTCCTTTTCCTGCAAGACTTTACAACTAGGTGGTTTAAGTACGTTCACAAGAGTTGAGGCATGGGTGATCAAGTGAGACAGAGGAACAGAATTAAACACTGGTTTGCTTGCATTGCAGCTGAGCTATAGGGTAAGAGGAGAACCGCAACCTCCTCCAGTTTTGTTTTATGCAAACCTAAACTGGGCCTCTTGGACAAAGTAGGCAAATGAAGTCTTAGTCAGTGGATCCCCTCTAAATCTGAACTTGAGCAAGCCAGCTGGTTGTTCAGCTGTAGCTTTGTTAGCCAATATGTTTGCCACCCCTGCTTTGCACAAAAACACCTGCCATAGTGACAGGATACGTTATACAAGGTGGACAAGGGGCTTGGCCAGCAAAGTCCATCTTCTAAACACCGTGTGTTACAGTGGAGTAGCYGCCTTTGACTGAATGCTCCTATACCTGCAGGCTGGCAGAAATATTCTGGTTCCCTCAGCTGCTATGAATGATTTTCCATATGAGGTTAAGACTTGTTGGGCTATCTAAAGAACTGTAACATTAGTGGAAGGGACTTGCACCCAAGGTGACAGTAGTTTATTAGTGACATATCTCATGAGATGAATGACTGTTGATGAAGTAAATCATGATTTGAGCTGTCAGGATGGTAATTACAGACAAAAGGACTAGTTTGGCTTCTCATGTGTTTAAAAAAAAAAAAAAAAAAAATCCCAAGCATACCTTTTTATTGAAACCAAATGTGTTTATGTGAAAGGCGGGAGTTACCGAAGAAAGATACATATTTAAATGTGCATAGTTAAGTGTCAGTTGTCAACTACTCATTTGAAGCCCTATAAATAGTACCTCATCCATTTTTGTGTTATGAGATGTGCGTATGATAGTTGGAGGTTATCTTGGGTATGCTTTCCTCTCAGCGCCAGTCCAGTTCCGCTTCAGGAATATCAGTTCATTCCCTTTCATGTTTATTTTCCCCAGCTTACTTGCAGYACTATCAAATAATCAGAATTTGAAAATTTGCTAAAGGGTAATTGTTTTCAGCATTGGGATAAATATGAAAACACCACTTGTGACATCTTAAGCCATTCATTTTTGTTTTGTGTTTTTGTGGGTTTTTTCTTCCCCCAATCACAGCGAGTTACATCCCTAGATAAACATCTCACTAGCATACCAGTTAGATGGTCATCCAAGCCCAAATGTATACATTGGGTTTGCTGACTAAAAGAAGGGCATACCATTGGCAGCAAACGCTTCTCAAAGTTCAGGAAGCCTCTGACATAAATTTTTAAATATATAAGGTGGGTTGTGTTGGGTCTTTTTTTTTTTTTTTCCCCCCCCAAAGTTCTGGAAACTATTTTCCTTAAACTCCAACAATAATGAAAAACACTTGTTTGTAGCGATGTCTGCACTGTTGCATTCGAGGCGCGCCTGGAATGCGCTGGCTCGGGGGTCAGATGAGCTCACGGCAAAGACGGGGAAGTGAGCACAAGGCGGCACGCAGGCCGAACGCCCACCAGCAGGCAAGCAGGGCTGCCCACGCTGTGAGGAAACGTGGCGTGTTAGGTGGCTGAGCAGGGCAAATGACCCTGGTATTCACAGCTTTCTCACGTACAAAAGCAACTCTCGAGACATTCACGCTCCAGCAGCTCCGCTGCAGAGTGTACCACCTCTAGGAGATGGTATGAGGAACTAACGCCCGACCTTGACTTGGGCCTGCTCCAGGGGAATTCAGCTCACGAGAGCCCTGGCCACGGCGCAGCGTGGGGCTGGGACTGCTCTCACCCACAGCTGTGCAAATCTGGAATCACTCAGAGAGTCCGATAATCAAAACGGAGTATTTCCTTTGCCAGGTCAATAAGCCTACTTCACGTTTACATTGGTGCATGGCAGAACGTGGTCTTAAGGGCTCAGTCCAGTGGTATGCCACATAGCTCTGACCAGGAGCTGGATGTCCTCTGCTTGTCTTGTGGGGAAGGACTGTCCCTTTCACCTGCTGTGTTCAGGACCACACGCAGCCACCTTATTTCAAGATTGGGAATAGGAGCTGTTGTACATGTTGCTCTGATCTCTGTGCCTTTCAGACTCAATTAGAACAGTAATTTGTGTATGGAAGCGTTATTTCGTGCACTGTGGCTCATGGCTACAGAGAAATCTGATAATTGATCGCTTCAGTCCATTGCAGTATAGTTGCAAAGAACTAATCTGGGCAGACCTCAAACAGGGTGTCATGTCTTCATTGCAAATAGTTCAATTGAGGAAAAAGTCACCCTTTGGAGCACTGCGGAGAGTTGTGGTTTCCTTCCTCCAGAGATCTGCCTCTGGAAACTGTGTGTTCAGTTGCAGCTGAGACTGATCTCAAAGGAAAAATGTCAGTAGCAAATGAAAAGAAAAGGTGGTAATGAGTTTGCTTGTCTCAGCTGCCCTGGCTGCACCTGTATAAATGTGCAATTGCCTTATATGCAACACATGGGAAGTGGGTCTAAAACACCCTTCCCAATTTTTCCCTGAATCGATCCCCTTGTTCTGTAGGGACCATCTGCCTTAAGAAGAGCAAATCCCATGGCTTGTGCCAGCTCCGTCAAATCTGGCAGCGGATTCAACCCTTGGGAGAGAGGACATGGATTTACCATTCATCAGATGGCACATTTTCCAAATGTGCTAAGTGATTAACACTGGACAAGATTGGGATCTGTAACCTTCTGGTGGCCCTGGTAGTGCTCCGAGATGCATGCAGGGGCAATCAGAAGGCAGTTTCAGCATATCTGCTTCAGTTTGCCAGCAGTCACAAACTCACAGCTGTATATAAGCTTTTTTTTTTGTTTTGTTGGACGGATGACGGAGGAGGGGATTGTGCGTTCAAAGGAGTATTACAACAGGTCATTTTTTTTGGTGGCACTGGAACGTGCTTTTCTAAGCGTGGAAGCTGTGGAGGTCAGAGGAGTTTCTTCCTGCTTTTGCAATAGCAGTAAGTTTCAGTTTACAAAACAGTTTCCCTGGGACACGAACACAAGGCATTTGACAGCCTTGTTAGAGATAAGTTGTTTGGGAATGTTTTTCTCCAGATCATTTTTTGTAACAAAATAAATAATCCTACTTTCTCTCAAATGAACCCTTTTGATGAGAATTAATAATTTTAAGAGACTTAGCTCTAAAAATTTCAAAWTTTTTTTTATTTAAAAGGTCTCTTTTTGATATTTTTTGGGTAGAAAAACTCTAGCTCAAAACTAAAAACTCCAGCTCAAAATTACCTTCGTTTTAACACTTGACCTAATTATAAGAACCCTGAAACAAGAAAATCAACATATTTTGAAGTGCTCAAAGATTTTAAAAAAACTGGTGGAAAGAATGGATAAGTTTTTTCAGATTTTCTTTTTTTGTAAATCTGGATTTTTCTTTAGAATAATTCTCTCAAAGCCTGAAATATTTTCCCCCCACATAGGAGGATTGTTTCTAGTCCAGTTTCTTATGGATTCAGTAGTAAAGCTGCATATTCCACAATAGATAACCTTACAAATATTGTTTGAGGAGCAAAGGAATCTGACTCAGTCAGCCTTTTAGTAGAATTACTCAAACCAACGGCCTTTCCTACATGATATTATAGGTTACCTGCTTTCTCTCTGTTGCTTTCCAGACAGCACTCATAAAGAAAAAGGCATGGTATCTCTGAACAGGGGGGTATGGAGAAGTGAGGGCTGTGTGGTGGAGTGCCGTTGAACGCGTGAGCATGTACCCAGAGGCTGGGCAAAATGAAAACTGAGTGTTGTTGAGCTCCACCCTGATCCTACCTCCACTGCTCTCTTCTAGTGGCTCTTTCCCCCTCTGACCGCTTTAGAAATCCTCACCCTGCAGAAAAGGAGAAGAGAGGGTGGAACGGGGGGTCCAGCCACGATAGCTGTGCCCAGACCCTCTTGTGCCATGCTGAGGAGTGGGGTGAAACAACTGGAGGTGTTTCCCACACACACCACAAAAGATGTGTATCGGTGGGGTGGAGCATCTTTGAGATCTCTTGTGATGGACATAAGGCTTTTCAAGTAGGCTGTAGTGGCACCGGTGTCCCACATTTAAGGGTTTTCCATCAATCCAGGATCACCAAGTTGGGCTGAAATCATTCACCTTCCCTGACCGCTGCTTGTCCCACAGCCACCTGTAACACTATGTGGTCTGTAGGGCTGCTGGCACCACTGGGAGACGGGCTTGTGAATAATCCTGACGAGATCCTGGCAGTGATGATTTGTTTGCTGATGGGGAGGGAAGTGGTGGAGGTTGACCTACTTCTCTGCTCTCCCACCTCCTGTAGGACTTTATTTCAAGAACTCTCCTCTCTGTCCCTTTGCTTTGGTGCTTTATTCCCCTCTATTTCCCTCCTTCAGAGTTTTATTCTTACCGTTTTTATCCCCCCTGCTTTCTGCTGCTTTTGAGTTTTGAGAGCCAATAATGAGAACAGTCATAGCCTAGGACTTGCTGTGAACAGAGCCTGAGCAAATCCATCCATCACTGCAATCATGGGCTTTTTCATTATTCATTTGTTCCATATTGAAGTTTTTAAATTTCCAACTTAAAGTTTTGGAGGAGCATCTCAGAGGTGGGAGGATGGCAGTAGAGCTGCTGGGGAAGTCCCAGAGGACTTGCTCTGAGAAGACAGCATGGACTGGTTTGAAAGAGGCTTTATGTAATAATGCTCTCTCCAGCTTCCCGTGACACTTCAGATGAGTGGTCCTCACCCTTTCCTAAATTAAAAAAGGCTGACCAAAGAGGTCCCTTCCAGCAGGTCAGCATGCCTGCTGCTTCTTGATAAACATGCTTTATGTCAAACAACTTAGCTCAGTGCAAGTTTTCCCTGCCCCTGGGCTGCTCTCCTGTTGCGATAGCTGTTGCTGCACTTCCTGCTGGGAGTAAGCGCGTTCATCAAGGGGAGAACGCCAGGGCAGGTTGTGGGAGAGGAAGCATACACCTGACAAAGAGGAAGAAGAAGGTGGAGGCCTTGCACAAGGTCCCCTCCCAAAAGCCCCTTAATCATCTTCTGTCACACCCCCGGTGCCTCCTGCTTAATTCCAGGAAGTCCTTTACTCTTACTAAGTATTGCCATCAGTAAGAAAATGATGCTTAAACCAAGTTTTACTGGGGCCTCCAGAAACCTTGAGCTGATCTTTGCTGGCTTGACTCCGGAGCCAGCCAAGGCGTATGGATCACCTCTTGAAGGTTGGCCATCCCCCGAGTAGCCCCATAAGCTAAACCCAATGAGCAAATCAGTGTGGAATGGTTCYGTGCTGCAAAGGCTGTTTCATGTTGTTTTAAACTTGAAAGCTGGAAAATTCAGAGCCAGCACTAAATATTTGTTCCACTTTCAAAGCTGAGCATCAGGGAGCCATTCCTTAAATAGTGGATGTCTGTTCTCTGACCCCAGATGTGCTTATAGCATGGTCTTGCCAGCGTTTTCCCTTCCTCATGCTTCCCACACAAATGTGCATGCAGCTTTCTAGCCATCCGTCTTTACCCTTTAAAGTTGATGTGAGGGGTAGCAGCTGTTCCTTCTTCAATACAGGTGGCAATAACATTGTACAAATTGTTTCCAACCTTAATCAGTAAAGCTTGCCACACAAGTGATCCTATTTCTTGCCAGAAGTGATAAATCGGACACAGTTTTGGAGCATATGAAATGTTAGACAAAATACATTAGTCAAAGACACTTTGGGGTATCGGTTACTTTCCCATGGTATGTAAGTAATAATTCAGTTCTTAAAACATTCCACCTGGATTTGGAAGGTCACCTGAGCTCCTGTTGCAGGCATTTAGCAGCAAGTTAGTGTGAGGTAGCAGTGCTAACCGGTATGTGAATTGATAGATAGCATCGCATTACTGTTTATGTAACTAGAAACAGCAGCAGACTCCAGCCTGGAATTTGGGATACTGGTCTTTATTAATCCATCTTACTGGGCCCAGGCTGGGACATTCCTGTCACTCGCTATCATTTTACACAGGCAGCCAATCTCAAATTATCACAGCTTTATCCCTTCCTTAAATAGTGCAAGCTGGGCAGACCCAGGGTAATGACAAYGCACAGAAATGCACTGAGCACAAATGGACATCTCCTGAAGGTCAGTCATCCCTTCCTTCCACCTTTGGTGGCTGCCTTTGCCTAGTGCATGCAACGGAGGTTATCCTGAATGAGCCAGAGGAATCAAGGGCTGAGATGCTTAGAGAGGGGAGCTTTTTCTTTCCATAATGCTTCTGCCACCTTTCCTTGCCCTGAGTAAACCTGTTGCCCCTCTCGGGGAAAGAAGGTGCTGAAGGAGGGCAGTGGGATTATCCTCTTGTTACTGGTCACATGCACTGCAGTGCTGGTGAGGGGATCTGTCAGACTGGGCTTTTTTTGTCTTGGGCACTGCACAAAGCTTAACAAATGAGGTGGTTCGAAGTGATGGAGTTGCATCACTTCAAGTAAACTCGGTAAGAGGTTAATGCAAGAAGGGATAGATTCCACCTGCACCTCTTACAGCAGGTGCTTTCCCCTGACCAAAAGAAGGGCGAAGGTGAAAGTTTTGTGAGTTTTAACTATGTTTCTACTTTTTTTTTTTTTTTTTTAAAGCAACCATGTTTGTGCTTGTGTGTAGAAATTTTATTTCTAACCCAGCAGAGGGGAAAACACATAGAGGGAGTCAGAATGGCCAAGACAAAATCACAATTTTCTCTACTGCAGTCTGAGGAAAAATGTGTTCTCATTTACTGCACCCATACCTCCATCATATTTCAGCACCAAGAATTGGAAAATAATGAAGTCAGTTGTTGAGACATTGAAGCCAAAACCAGCCATCTGAGTCAAATAAGGAAAAGATGGGAGGGATGACTTAAATAGTTGAAGAGCAGGTGGTAATCTGATAAGTTCTGGGGTAAATCACAGGAAGGCTGATACAGAATTGAAGTTAAGAAGGGGTTGGAAGAAGGTAATAAAATTCATGGAAATCAATGTAGTTTTATGAAAACTGTCTTGTCAAATAATTGCAATGTAATTTTTGTAAGATGCCACCTGTTTGCTCGGTAGAGGTAATGGTTTTGATATCTACTTAAACATACATCTATTGAAATTTCTATAAGGCATATGATCTTGTTCCACATGATGTTCTGAGTGAAAAAACAAAACTATAAATATGTAAGACTAATTAAAGACATTAAATGACTTGCAATCTGGCTAATAGTCACACTTTCTAAAGTAATTATAAATGAGGAAGCATTCAGAATGGATGTTCCTGACAGATATACCAAAGGGCTCATTCTTAGGCTCAGAGCTATTCAGTCACTCGGTTTTTGACTTGAGAGCACATGTTGTATTTCATTAGGCAAAGACAATGATGATGATGCAACCATTGATGAAGTAATAAAGGACGGTGTCAAGGACAGAACTGTTCTTCAGGGTCTTCTGGATTGTCTGGTAAACTAATCTCATCCAAAAAAATGTGTATTTAAATCTTCAGTCAAATTCAAGGTACTTACAGACCAAAAATGTACTTTTAGAGCCGTACTATTTGACTGGGAGATTGTGTTTTGCAAACCAGTGACTCATCAGGCTTGTTGTTGTAATGGATAATCAGCTGAACACGCGCTCCCTGTGTGATACAGTATACCTGAAAGCAAATGCTACTGTCTCGGATTAGAGCAGATTTCTGAGTAAAGGTCAAGGTGGTGATATTTCCATGTGTACAGCATTAATGAGACCATTACTGAAATACTGAGTCCGCTCCTGGTGTTTACACTTTTAAAAGGATGTTGACAGATGGGCAGAGAACAGAGGATGGCCGAGCAGCATGAGCATCGGTTGAACCGTGCTGTCTAAAGAGAGGCTAGAGAAGCTAAATCAATTTATTTTGTCAAAGATGAGATTTTATATTCTTCTGCTAACACCTGAAAGCAAAGAGATAATTAGTAGTTGAAAACGATCTCTGGATATAGCAAGATCTAATGGTTAGGTGCTGAAGGTGGACAAATTCAGATTAGAAAATGGGCAACTAAAAATGCCTTTTGCTTTCAGTGTCAGCAGCGAACCACTTAACTCAGGATGTGGGGCTCGCCTGTTACATGAAGTCTGTAGGTAAGCAATGAATCTTTTTCAAAAAGATAGGATGCTGGTAAACAAGAGGTTGCGTGTGACACAAGTGGTGTGATAAAAATGCTATGGCTGATATAGTCAGGTCAGGCTAAGTGAATTTGCTGGCTTCAGTGGCTATAKAGAGAGAGAACTGATTTCCCCCACATAATTTTAGCAATTGGAGTAAAACCACTGAATGCCTGGAAATGATCAAATGTTCGATTGTTGCAGGCAGTGGTGTAGGGAAACTTGGTTTGATCTGAGCATCTCAGGTGGAAATGGCAGAGCAGGCAACAGTGTCATCTTTCAGCTTGCCAGCCAAGTGCAAAGCTCCTCGGGGACACTACCACTAACCACCAGCGAACCGTACAGTACGCTGTGTTTAACTTAGTTCACCTGCTAACTCAGCTCTGTTCCTGGTGTACCTTAAAGMAGGCAGGGTACCCCCCTGTCCCCTTAACGTAGTGCAGCTTTCCCTCGGTCCCTTGAGGAAGGGCGTCCTGTGCTTGGGAGCTGTAACGCGTGCGAAGACCCGGCAGAAGGGTCAYGGCGGTAGTTCTGCAGTAGCAACGCAGAAGCCTTAAGGGAGACGAGTCTGGCCCTATGGATGCTTTATGCTAGCCTAGTGATTAAATTTGCTGGAGAGAGGGTCAGCCAGACTTTGGGTCAGTATCTCAAATCTGTTCAAAACACAAACACGGATGAAATCTAATAATCCCTGTCACCTCATGGCTGCCAATGATTTTACTACTGGTTTTGTTGTACTTCTGAACACTGCAAATACTGTGAGGGTGAAGCCTTTTCACTGTAGGTTTTGAGCTGAAGACAGCCTTTCAGGAGGGCAGTGAAAGGACAAAGTTCTTAATATGAAAGAAAATACCAGTATGGCTCTTTCATGGGTCCATGAGGCACTGAATATTTAGGTCAACTTACAATTGATTTTCAAATTTGGCATATCATCAGAACATAAATCATGTAGAACACAATGTTAGGCAAACTAAAAAAAAAAAACCAACAAACAAAAAACCACACCCAAATTTGGAACAAAGCATAGAGATGAAAAATTGACTTAGGTAGGCATTTTATAGGTTGTAAGGTAGCTGGGCATATTGCAGTCATCAAAGAAAGATGGGGAGAGAAACGTGTGATTCCCTTTCTGCTGCTCTGTGAGGAAGAGGACAAGTTCTGTGCATGAATACATTAAAGACTGAGAGGTAACAGATGTACTGCACATATATATGTAGGAAGGTCTAGATCAGGATGAACTTCTTGGTCCACCGTGGGATCTGAATCCTAGTTTTGGGACAGCAGGAACCTGTCAGTGACTGAAAGTACTGSCTTGTACACCCGTGAAGTAAGAATCACCATGTTTTCTTCCTACATAGGTGCAGCAGGAACACAAATGTTAGACATTTGGCTGCACTTGGATGCAAAAGGAGGCATTTTATGTTAGGTAGCATATGCAGCCTGAAAATCTGTTCCTTGYGAACTTAGGGGGCTGAAAGGAGTAGGCTAGCAGGCACACCTATCTTCCTAATACGGTTTATATGAAGTAATTGCACTCTGGAGAGTGTGACGTGGGTAAAGTAGGAGTGAGGGGCAGGGGGTCACTAATCTCTCAGATAGGGAGACAGGAGCTGAATGAGAGAGGCATAGAGGGTCATTACTCAATGTAGAGATAACTGGCTGGATAAATGATCTGCCCCCACCACCGCAGAGGTCAGCATGGGCAATTTATGAAGCTTGTCTGGCATGYGTGAGCTGCAACGGTGCAGTAAAACGTGTGTGCGTGTGAGTATCCATCCTGTATGTGAGTGCTTTGTACCTGAACAACCCTGCTTAAGGTGCCGTGGTCCAGGAATAAGTGCCTGCAGCACAAATACACTCGAAAAGCCTCTTGATTCCTTCTGTAAGTCCTTCCTCTTACTTCCAGCACAAACACTGCAGAGCAAGGCTTTTTGCACAGGCAGCGAGCAGCACGTCATGTTTGTTTGATGTACTTTGACTTCTTGGGAGGCTGGAAGAACCTCGAATTTACATCCATTTGTAGCTCAGATTAATTTCCCAAATGGAATAAACTTTACCATCAGAAGAAGGACTTCTGATGTTAGTATGATTGTGTCTACACTGGGGCCTTCRCTATGATCAAAATTTTTAATGGGGTGATTTTTTTAATGTATTCATTTTCACAGCTATGATAGAGCCAAAGGTATAGAGTAGGTTTAAGGACTGGGATGCTGCATATCTTCCTTTCATAGCAATGGTGTTGCCCACATGTTTGTTCAGCTTCGTGGGACAGATTTAGAAAAGCTTGTTTTGATAAACTGTTTGCTTGCTTGGCTTGGCATTCCCAAACACAGTGTCAGCTTTCCACAGAGCTGTCTCATTTGGGTCAGTTGGGGAATTCAGCCTGCTGCTCGGCAGCACTCAGCCAGCAAGTGGCATGACTCAAGGAGAAGATAATTGGGTTTATTTTTTTTCTACTCTGAGTAATTACACAAGAATTGCAAAGCTGCTTTCCAAAGTGGGAAAAGAGGGTCTGAAATGGATCTGAATTTTCTGCCGGGTGTTCGGGAATTGAGAACCACGTTAGGCAGTGGCTAATGATGGTAATTGTAATACTTTCCTTTGGGTGGGGGGTGTTTCTAAATGTGTGGCTTGTCAGTGCGTGTTTTTCTGTGGCTACGTCTGCAGCATAAGCCACAGTTTCTTGTGTGGCTGCTGCCAGCTACTTAGAGAGCAAGTGTTGGGGGGTCTGCTCTCATACTAGCAGGAGGAGAGGGGGAAAACATGCAGGGAGAAAGCTAGAGATGAGACCTGAATACTGAGGGACCGATCTGTATCAAAGGATTTCCAAAGTACAAAAGACAAGTGTCTTGGCTGCATGGAGCACTGTTATGGCTCACGCCATCCCTCCTGATCATCTCTCTCCCATTTTGACACTTTCTCTCATGAGCTCCGTTATGTAGGTACAGAGGTGGTGGGTGCCTGGAGGTGGCTTAGTAAACATAGGAAGAATGGAGTGATCAGCCACTATAAAACTAAGTAAAATAAAATGGAAACATGGACAGTAGGAGCTGGAAACTAAACAACACTGAAAAGAGAGGGAAGGCTGATAGGAGTAGTCCACAGTTTCTAGTAGGCTGGCATATTCACTAAGAAAAAACAAGTAAGATTTGGACTTGCAGCATTTCTTCAGACCTGTGTACTTGAAAGGTTGTCTGTTGTTTTCTTAATTTCAGTTTGCCTAACGCAAACTATTGGTTCTCTCTGAGACCTGTTTGTCATTTGCATCCTTATACTGTGGCTCTGCCTCTCACTAGGATGCTGACAGAGAAGTTGTTTTGCAGGGAACACTGACAGTGGGTGGATGCCAAAGGGATTCTGGTTTGGGCATTGTTTTATTTGTGGAGGCAAAAATGCTGAAGACTGAAGAAAATAAGTGAAATGAAGAGGAAGTGAAACCTCATTCTAATTTCCAACCTGAGCGTATTACTGACCAGGATAAACGCATTTTCAGAACTACACTGTCTTTCATCTTTGGTCACTCACTCTTTTCTGCCATGTTTCCCCACTGGGTGTGGTTTTTGGGCAGCAGTCGGACCCCCCTCCACCTTCCCTCACCCAGGCTCAGCTCGCTGGGTTTCCACTGCAGCAGGTCCCAGCCAGTGCAAGCTGGTAGCTGCCACAAGCAGTGGTCCCACCCTTCATCCCGCTCCCATCAGGGCCGTCACCTCCTGGGCGTTCGCCCGGCTGGGAGCAGAACCGGCCGCTGCCCTCCTTTCCTCACCCTGCAACCTCCTTCCCCTCCCACGCTGTTATTTTTAACCCGGATTGGCATCTCGATTCACTTCACCCTGTGGCCTCCTGCTTCTGCCAACAGAAACAGGCTGTGAAACTACAGAGTTAACCCCAACTTCTTCAGGCTCCCCGCAGCCCTTCTCACCCTGGGCAGCTCATCCCCATCTGCTGGAAGCATCTCCCCTGGTAACGTGGAAGATGGCACCAGCCTTTTCCACTGCTATGGCACATGAGGACAGGCTCATATTGCCTGTGTTGTGGAGTCAGGAGGAAGCCTGGGCACAATGTACATAGGCTTCAGTGAAAAGTTTTTGGATCCTGCATTACATTCATAACTTGTAAGATGTGCTAGTAGAGTTGGGTATCTTTCTCCTCTGTTTTCCTCATGTTTTTCACTATGAAATTTCACCCAGTCTGTTCTTACAGCCCTCAAGACTGTTCCACCCATGATAGTCAAGAAGGAAAATATCTCCCCAATAAATAACTATTACAATCGCAAAGTTGTGGGAATAAAACTCTAAATTGGAAAATGCACCAGAAGTGTATTTCTGTATGGAGTTTGTATATTTTACTTCTGAGTCTGACTGTGCTGACCTCAATAGGCTCCAAGCATAATCCACCCCCCTGCTGAAGTCAATAGGGGTAGGGTCCATCTCATCTAACTTTACAGCTGTGCACTATACGCCACTATATCTGGAGTAGTCAGACTCCCTTTGTAGTCAGGGGAGAGTAAATATGTTTTTGGCACTAATCAGTCCGACCTATTTTAGCTTTCTGCCTAAGGATGTGGACTTATATCTTTTCATGGAGACTAATTCAGTTGCCAATAATGAGTTCAGGTTTGGATATCTACATCTCAAGTCAGCTGATGTGTACCCTCAAACTTTCCAGTTACTTCACTTGGCTCCAGACCAGGTCTTGGCAGATCAGCATTTAGTCATGACTGTAGTTATAATGACGATAACATTTGAGTTCTTGCCTCAGAAGATCTTTAACTAAATGGATGTGATGCTATTGGAGAGAAGGCCCACAGGTTATTATAGTTTAATTGCCCTGTGTGCTCTCAAGAGCTATCCAGTGATGACTGACAATGTTTCTATACCTTTAATGACAAATGACAGTTTACAGTATGAGAATCTCAGAATAATTCAGGTAGGAAAGGGCCCTCTTGAGCTCACCTAGCCCAACCTCCTGCTCAAAGCAGGGCCAGCTATGAGATCAGCCCAGGTCACTCAGGGCTTTGACCAGTTGGTCTTGAAAACCTCCAAGGATGGAGACTTCATGGTCTCTCTGGGCAACCTGCTCTGCTGCTTGGCTGTCCTCATGGGGAAAATGACTTTCCTCATGTCAAGTCAGAAACTCCCCTGTTTTGATGTACAACCTTTGTGTCTCGTCCTCCCACCATGCACCTCTGAAGAGCCTAGCTCAGTCTTCATGATAACCTTCTCATAGGTACTGTAGGGCTGCTGATAGATCACCCCAAAGCCATTGCTTCTCCAGGCTGAACGAGCCCTGGTCCCTCAGCCTCTCTTCACAGGTTAGGTGCTCCAGCCATGAGCATTGTGGTGGTCCTACACTCACTCTAGGCTATGGGTGTCTTTCCTGTACTGGAGGGGTATGAAACTGGACACGGTGTCTAGATATGCTCTAATGAGGACAGAGCAAAGGGGAATAACAACTTCCCCATATCTGCTGGCCGTGCTCCTGCTGATGCAGCCCAGTGCTCTGCTAGCTTTTGTTTCTGCTGGTGTGTGCTGCTGGCACACATGTAGCTGACTCTCTGCCAGGGCTCCTACATCCCTTGCAGCAGTCAGTTGCTCCCCAACCTGTACTATTCGATTAGTAGGATTTTGGCAGAAGTTTTGTAGTGATTGAGAGCTGTGCTAAGAAGTAGCAGTCACTCATTATTAATTATCGTTAAGCCATGCATTTAGAATAGCTTCAAAAAATCAAAAGTCCATTAGTATTTATTGGGAATACTTCCCTAAAGCAAAATGCTCACTGGGATTTATTATTTAGCTGAATCCTGATACAAAATAGAAGTAACAATCTGATGTGGGAACTCTCAAAAGCTCAAATAAAAAGAACAGTTAATTATATTTCTGGGAGATGCTGGTGCCATTTGGAATGAAAGCCGTGAAGTGCTGAGGTGCTCAGGCTGGTTGTGTACAGGCTTTTTTATTTTCTTTTCAGCACTTGCTAGTGTACTGTGTACACAATGTGCACCCACTGTTGCATTCAACCTTGTGACTCCCTTGCGAAGGAGGAATGAGTTACACTCGCTGTTTAAAAGGGAGAAGCCGCGGTGCAGAAACCCAGACACCTCTGAGCTAATTTTAATTGTTAGAAAGTTAGACATGCAATCTCAGGCTAGCAATCCACAGTCCTTCTAGAAAGGGAGAAACAGGTCCCTCCAGAGGTTCCTGGATTTCATCTCTTCCCTACTTGTTTCAGGGTGAAAAATGGCCTGTCTGTCTTCACCGATGCTGGCAGACCCTGAACAGTCAGTCTAAATTATTAGTCTTTACCTGAGACTTGGGGCTAAAATCTTAGTTAAAGCTAAGCCTTGGCATTACCATTTAAGTGCTTCTCCCCCAGACTAGTCATGGAGAACTGTAAGTGCTTCTAGGTTTTTCCTCCAAATTAAACAAAGCCTCCAGATCATCCCTCATGTTGCCTGAGGGATGCCATGGAGATGTAGGGGGGGCTGAGGGAGATGGCGAACAGGCTATTCTCCCCCTCCTCCCTCGCTCCCACCTTTGGCAGGACGTTTGCGCTCCGTTGGTGTTGGCATGGGTTCGTTCCCGCTGGGGATGTGAACAGGAGGTTGTACTTGGTGTTTCCACTCCTGTCTCCTTGCATCTGTGGCTGATCCTGGCAAGTTTCCTGACTGAAACTGCCCTCTACTCCTGTTGAAAAGGGACCTAACCTATTTGGCTGGGGAAAATGTTGCCGTTTAGCTGCCAGAGTGCTTGGAGGTATCCCAAATTAGTTCCTAATTTTCTCCCCCATGTCAGGATCTTTACTATTAATTTCAGTGACAC
The DNA here is from genome assembly GCA_035582835.1 of Phoebastria nigripes. NCBI lineage: Eukaryota > Metazoa > Chordata > Aves > Procellariiformes > Diomedeidae > Phoebastria > Phoebastria nigripes. The sequence continues at coordinate 39,927 of JAYKAV010003010.1, forward strand.
AGCCATCACAGCTGAACTGCTTGTTTTCTTCAACACCTCTGCAGACACCTAGATGAAACCCAACTGCTAGTGAGTTTTGCTGAGGGATGGAGGGTTTTGGGTTTTGTTTTGTACAATTCTTGAGATAAGCTGAATTCTCACGTTGGGGGAAAAAATCACCCGTGTGTGCAGCGCAAAGCAAAATGACAGCACCCTGGGACACAAACTGCCAGTTTTATTTTCAGTCTGTGGGATTCCTGGCTGGGTTACACTGTTCACAGGTTTGACTAGGAGAGCTCTTCAAACAAAGAAACTTTAATGCTGAAAAGAAACTTTGATCACTTTTTCCTAAGTATTGAAGAGCTCTCTTGCACAAACAGCTCACAGTAATGACAAGTGCTAAGGGTCCCCGTCCCAGTCCTTCCTCGAACGCCCCTTGGTGCTTTGGTTAGAAGAGTCACACGGTAACCTAAATGACAGCAAGTCTCAATTAAGATTTAGTTTGGAGGCTAAAAACTATACAATGATTTAGTCTCAGGGATTAAGGAAAACAAAACCTTACCGACGGCTGGATAAAATTCACATTCCTTTCAATTGTGATCATCCTACATCAAGGAAATGTTTGAAATGTTGGCAGTCTCCTACCATATGCCTGCAAAAGTTATTATATTCCTTTAAGTAATTTAARAAAAAGGAACCAAGAGCTATAGCACAAATGTGTTATATAAATCTTCATTGGGATCACTGTTGTTTTTACAAAAATAGTTTGACTGATGTCGGGTCCCAGTGGGTGACCTTTAAAAGAGACCACATCAAATGGAGGGGCAGAGCTGCAGCTCTCCACCCCCATGCTGGCGCTTCTCCTCCTTGCTTCTGCTCACCAGAGTGCCTCTAGACAGCTATGTCATCTGTAGCCGTAAAATAAATTGAAGAATGTCTGTCTCACTAAAGGCAAAAAGGAGCCCTTTTCTCATCTCCATTGAAGTGGGCCACGTCCCTAGCTGGGCTACAAAGTGAGCTGTGTACCTGCACGGCAGCTTAAATGACCRTAAAATCTCCTCCTCCCTCACCTTGGATCAAGGAGTCCTGGGTTAACAGGGATGTTTTTGTGGGCCTGGGCAGGGAGCGACAGGAGTCCTAGCTCTGTGCCACCTTTAATTTGCTGTTTAATTAGTGTGGGAACAGCATAATTTGCTACTCATGTCTATCAACATCAAACTGTTAATGCTAGAGGAAGGACGAAGTTTGATTTTCAGAGGGGCTTTCTGAAGCACAGCTCCTCCTAGGAAATACATGTGGGATAGTTCATCGTCAGTGATGCTTCTTACCCTGAGTACTTATGCTCAAAAGAAGAGTTCAGCATAGCATTGAGGGTGTGCAGCTCATAAGATCGCTTGTCCAATATTTGAACCAGGCTGCAGGGGTCAAAACTCACCAGTTATTGTGGTGGAAAATCCGCTTAGGCATTTTCTTTCCTTTTTCTACAACAATGGTCTGTTTGGTTGCAGCTTAGAAAAAGAAAATCTTTTTTTGTACCGCTTTGAATCAGAAAGGTGAGTAGAAACAATCAGTGCTATCGTTACACAAGGGTGTCTTATTTTTAGAAAGCCATACAAGAGTAATATAAGGCAAAATAAAGTCCTGCTGAGGTATCCTGCGTGAGACATTTAGAGATGCTGTATTGGCAAACAAGAGTTCATCTACTCAGATAGAAATGGCACTGGTGGAACAAACCATTACTCAGAGGGAGGTGAAGTGTTAGTGAAAGCGTATTTGTTTCCTTGTGCCTAGGGGCAAAGGAGGGGATAGGGATGTGGGTGCTTCATGGCCACTTACTCCCCTATGGCCAAGTTCCTGCACCAGGCCATTGTGTGTCTCAAYACATCATGTGAAACTTGTAAAGAAATGGCACGCTGGTGCCCAGCTAGCCAAGGCAGCCTCCCTCAACCTATGAATCACGGTAACGGAGGTCATTTCTTGCAGTTCAGATGATTTTATAAAATAAAATTCCTTTTCCCTTCTTCAATTCTTTCCATGACCACATGAACAAATATCCTTTCCTCAGATGTTTCAGTCCCTAGTACTCCTTGTCACCCTCTAGAAGASCCCTTCGGTCCCTCTCTAGTAGCAGACAACCAGTGGGAGGAAGACAACAGGTTTAGAAGCTACCTTAGAGAAGGGGAAAATGTCACAGAGCTTAGGCCAGCTCTGGTTTAAGCATCGCTAAGAGCCACAAAATCCTTTGGAGCTTTCCCTACTCATGCTGAATGCATGGACATTGCAGTCATTTCCATAACAACAAGTAAGGTCCAGAAACCAAGATTAGGCTTTCTATGAAAGATAAGGAGAAGGTGCAGCAACGGGTACTTGTTTGGATACCCTTTCGGGCAGGGAGCCCAGTGCAGTTCAGGCACAGGACAGGAGGATCTTGATCAGTAATTGGACGGAGGGAAGAACACAAATCTGCATCTGGGTGTGGTCCCTGCTTGCTCCTTACCTCAGGGAAGATGTCTATGCAGTATCTTGAGAGTCTCTCCAACAAGAATACAGGGTGGATCAATTATGGGGCGTGTTGCACTTAGAGCTTTTTTTCTGGCCTGCCACGTAGACGCAACCACTGAGTTTTAAATCAGAGGGATTGGAAAGATTAATTGAAGATCATTAATTTTTGCTCTATAATATACTGGTCTGCCTAAATCTTCTGGGAATCTGTTTGTTTAGATCTCTTTTTTACTGCTGACAGAGGAGAACTGTTGATTTGGTCTTAGATGGGACGTCAGAGGATCTGAGCACAGCCGACTACATGCTTCAAACCAAGTAATGGCATATATTATACCACTTGTTATACCACTTACAGACAGAGAACAGTCTCTGCTTTTCAGGCTGTTCCCCAGACACTGTTGGGAGCGTTTTGAGTGTTTGGTATTCATGATATACTCTTTGGTTAGTATTTGATTCATTCAAATTGTTTTTCCACTGAGTGGCAAGAACAACAGTTTCTGGTTTCGATTCTTGAAAGTACAACTTTACATTTTCTTTAAAATGCCAATATTTGCTTAAAATACACCGCCTCTGATAAAATGTCTGCCACTAAGCTTGTATGGTAGAGCACTCAGAGAATGCTTTGCTCTGAAAGAGCAAATTTAGGTGAGAGAAAGCTAATGAAAATTATTTTGTTTTTAAAAAAACAACCTGTAACCTACAATCAAAGATATTCTGAGTAGTTATGGAATCATCTTAAGGATCATTATCAATTAGCCCACCTTGATTACTGGGAGCAAACTCTCCAGGAGCAGAGAAAGTCCATAAGTTTGGGCTTAGGAGGATAGGCTAGATACATAGATTAGTGCTTTAGGGGGTGCTAGCACAGCAATCAGTTACATTTTTATGTAATAGCCCCTTCAAGTTTGTGCTTCTCTGTGGGAAACCATGCAGATCAAAATGCATGGTGTAGCGGTAAGGAGAAAACTCACTTTTGGGGAAAGGGTAGGCAGGACGACTGGCAGAAGGAGTTCATGGGGACTGTTAAGAGGGTGATGGAGAATGACGTACCTTCCCCAAACTACTTCACCCTTCCTCATCCCCCTTCCCCCTTGAAACACCAGATTCCTCCTTCGCTATATGCACTCCTCTCACCTCCTCTGTCACAGGCCTGAATTTTGAATGCTTCTGCCACAAGGCGTTGTCTCACCAACCTTCAAAGCTTGGTCCCAACATGTTCATTTGTCTCTGCTACCAGGTGCAGACTAGCCCTCTAAATCACAGTGGGCCCCTGGCTCTGAAGGAGAGTCAAAGCTCTTTCCAAGAGGCAGTGTGGCTTGTCTGATGAAATGCAAGTTGCTATCATCAACCTTGTTTTGTTTTCCTGAGAAGCAGACAAAAAAATTCATGTTCCAGACACTCAGCCTCAGCACAACACTCCCATGCCCGTCCTTGGTCAAGCGTTGCCTACTGTTTATATGATGCTTTTACCAGCATAGATTACTTTTTTAACTGACCCTGTGAAGCAACGTTGCTTCAGAGGAAGCTTCAGCACTGAGCTGGATTTTCTCTCTCTTATTTCCTGGCTTAGAGGGGGCTGTCGTATCTGCAGCTGGTAGAGACAGACTTCAGCAACCTACAGTGAGGTTGCTGAGGGTTGCTTTTAGTGAGTTTTGGCCACTACGCAGGTCTGTCCAGCCTTCCCTTGTCCTCCTGGCTGCATATGGACAGGTCTCAAAAAGAGAAGTACAAGGGAACTGTTCAGTGCAGTAGAAGCAATAGTCCTCTTTAAAAATTCACAGGGTGTTGCAAATTACTTAGCTGAATTTACTCTACAAGCATTTTATCCAAGCACATTTTTTAGCCCAGGAAATGATTCCTTCAAATAGGCCAAAAGAGGACAGAACAATTCATTTTCTGCTTACAATACACAATGTGACCCAAATCATATCCTATTGTCATATCCTATCACACCCTGAATGGTGTATCTCAAAGAGGCTGGACTGCCTCCAGTCGATTGTGCAGGTCACCATGTAATATTTCCTGAGTATTCGTACTTGGTCTCTGCACAATCACAGTCAGTTGTGAACAGCTGCAGAAAGTGAAAGAGAGGGGCATGTACTGCTGACACAGCTTTGTGGTCGTTATTCAAATAATGTTCGCAGATGCTTTTTTTTCCAAATTTTTTGCTTCTTAAATGCCACTAGCATTAGAAAAGACCTTGCCCAACACCACAGACTAGCAAAGCAGTGATCATGTTATGTTCCTCAGTCACTATGAGTTGCATAAATAAAGCAAAAAAATTGTGTTTAAAATTCAACCACATGAAAATCTACAGGCTAGAAGGCCTAGGAATGAATAGGAATGACCTCGGCACACCTATGGTAAAATCTGCACTTACAAAGAATTATCTCTTTTGTCTTTAAAACTATTTTAAAATTATCTTTGAGCTTTCTCACATCCTAAACCTCTGTTTAGAGAACTACCAGTATGTCCTGATGCATCCAAGACTAACTGAAGCAGATTTTACTGTATATTCAACACTAAAAAGGAAACAAGAAACTTCCTGTCCGATAAATACAATCAATGACATAATCAAGAGCTGACAATCTGTTCGGTAATGCATAGCTTAGAGTAAGGATGGGCTTTCTCCAGAAGAGTTTATAATGTTTTTCCTCTTGGCAAACAGCAGGTGCATCGGTTTGGGCCCCTTCTTGAACAGGAGTGGCAACTCTGCAAATATGCTCGCTGCTGCCAGCCAGCTTCCTGATTTGCCTTTGGAAATGAGGCAGGRCTCCTCTGATTTCTCATGAAATGTGTCTTCATTAAAGAACTTAGCAGCATCCAAATAGTCAGAGGAGGTAAATTGCAATGGTCAGTTGTCACCCAGAAAATATTATTTCAACAAAAAAAAGCCCATGAGAGTGAAACAGCAAATAATTTAGCCTTTAACAAGCAGAGTTCAAATTAATTGGTAGGATTGTTCAAAAAATCAAGAAGGTCGCTGCGTATCTAAATGAAGAGGGATCAGACTGTTTCTAGACTTGCAGGTTCAGGCTCACCTATTAGACAGCAGCACCTCTCTGAAACGCCAGCGGAGGGGTTTCACCGGGCGGCACTTACCTTGCCAGGGACGCTGCTCCTAATGCCCTCCGCCAACTCTTCTCATCGGGTTTCTTGCATCCTCCGTAAGGTTAACATAGCCCGAGGAAACCACGTCTGCCCATTGGTTCGTTAGGGAAGGCTTGGTTGTAGGAATACATTTTTTACACCGTCTCCCCTCTTTCTTGTAAAAGAGAGAAACCACAAACGTTTTTCTTCCGGTTTTAGTAATTTCCTCTCCGCTTGGCAAACTCTGTTTTTTGACAGGATCTCTCAGATATTCAGGCTGAGTGCTCCTTGAATAAGAGAGCCCATGGGGAGAGCTCAGTGGTTGTCTGTGGCTGTCTTTTAGGCTCTAGATTCAGAGGAGCTATCCTGAGTAATAATTTCATTTTATTATGATGATTTACTTGGCAGTCCCAGTTCCTGAGGATATTTCTAACCTTGCTTCGGTGCTAAAAAAGAGCTTTGTAGCTCTGGAAAGTCAGATCATGGGCTTTGAGTTTTCCATGCCACAGCCCAGCGGTGCCATGCGTGGTGAGATGGCTGCTGGCTTCCACAGCTCAGCACCTCCGTGGATTATGGTCATGGGCAATAAGAAGTGCCTCGGTGCTTCAGGACCCTCGCTTTTGTTATCACAAATGATTAAGAAACCAAGAGCCTGAGCTGCTTTAAAAAAATGGAGTTAAGGGATACTGGGGTTGCTGCAGACGGAGGTTTCCTTCCCATGCAGGTAGGGATTGGAAGTGATGGAGGTTCAGCATGCGCCCCTTCATTGGCGTCAAGCTGGGACAAGGCCTGGCCATTCGCCTAAACCCACGAAGTGGGAAAGTACAATTAGGTGAACAACGCCTTTCTTCAATGGCAAAATTCCCATTGGTCATAAAGCAAAGAACATCTAATGGAGGAGGGAGTATGAGGGAAGCTCCTGTGTCCTCTGAGACATCACTGCAGGTGTTTTGGCTGTCCTGACCACAGATGCTAGTAATTTCTAGAGAAACAGTAGATGTAGTGCAATGCTGATAGTAGGCTTTTCAGTGGCTGTTTGCAGGGCCTGAAGGGAACAAGCTGTCAAGCAGAGGCTGTTCAACCATTTTCCCTCCTGCCAGCCTCACCAAGCAGGCAGAGGAAAATCTAATTCACTCAGGAGAAAGGCACTAATGTCGATCATGCAAACAACACTGAGTAACTGATCTCTCCGTATTGGTCAGTACTGAGGAGTTTCTAAACTCCCCCCATTGCATGATGAAGCATGGATGAAGAGGGAGAGAGGGTGGTATGGATAGAAAGAGATAAAGTGATGGTGGGAGTCAAAAGGAGATTTGAGAAATTTCTTAGTCAAGACAAGATCCAAAGAGCTCTGTCAGTAAGTGGGAAAATTGAGCCAGACCTCTGGGGTCAAAAGCAGTGGGCAGAGAGGGAGTGGGAAGCACCGGGGTCTGACGGGCCACCAGCAAGCAAGCTGGAGTTAGCAAAAGTAGAGGTGAGAAAGAGGGAAAGGCTAATTTGTTGCACTTCAGCTTCTTAGTCTCAGTGCACATGACTTCAGAGTGGGATACTTGCTGGAGTCCTTCCTGGGGGAAGGGAGTACAAAAGGTAAATTTATTAATTTCTGTTTGCTCCACAACTACAAAGAACCCTCTCCATCTGTCCCCAGGTCTATTCTGCTCTGAAAGGGATAAGCAACCAAAGCTGATTGATCAATCACCTTACGAAGCAAGCGCTGTTTACATTTTTATCTTTATCTAAGCTGCCTGTTTGTTAGTCCTAGCTTTTTCCGCCCATAACACGTTTTTAACATTGTCAAATATTTATGGTCTTCAGACTAATCAGCTGCTCACCTATGTAAACACAGTTGTTAAATTGCTTGTGGAACATTTTGCTGAAGACTGGTCTTCGCATCTGAGATAGGAGGACCCAGACCAAGCTCTGTGCTCACTAATAGCCAGCAGCCGGTCTTGCTGGTCTCCTTCCTGAAGTTGCATTTCCCTTGTGCCTCATGAGCCAAGCTGGCTGCAGCTCCTAGCTCCATGGGTGCTAGCACCTGCTAATTTATTTCGAGGCAGCAAGATCAGGACTTCAGGCTCAGGTCCACAAAAACGGATTGCCTGCCTTGCCTTGGTCCAGAGGTTATCACCTCTGCAGATACAGCAGCCTGGCTAACATATCTGCTCCTACGTTTCTCGGTATGACCAACTGTACCAAAGTGACTTGTATCAGCTTCAACCTGGCTGCAGATCATATTAGCTGAGCTTTCTGGGTTGCGATCCCTGCTGCATTGGACTGCTGTGGCTGAAGTAGGGGCAGGTGCCAAGCTCTAGCAACAAGGACTCCTCCAGCTTTCGCAGCTTCAGCTCCTCAGACAGTGAACCAGAGCCTGCAGGCACCTCAGTACCTCTGTGGGCTGTGTTCGGAAAGCCTGCTTCCTGCAGAAACCAACCTTCCTTAACAAAGACAGGAGTTGCAGCTATGTATTAGCGCTGTGGGTGCGTGTTACCTCCAAAAGAACAGGGCAGGTAGAAGGCAGAAAGGGTCCTCAGGCATTTGGAAACCCTAGAAAATCCAACTAGTTAGACTACATCAGACCTGAACAGGCTGGAGTTGTTATTCTGATGAGGTATGAGTATTATTTTCTTAACCTGCACAGTCCTCAGGGCAAACTGTGACATATTGACAAAAGATGCCTCTTACTGGTGAAAACCAGTCATCTTTTTGTATGCATGTATGAACCTTTTCATATTAATTTCTGCTGCACTGGGAAGATTGCTGTTTCCTGTGTCAGTGGAGAGGTGAAGCATTTGCCTGGTCCTCAGAAGTCTCATCACAGATTTGTAAACAATTTGCGGTAATTTCAAATAGGAAATCCCAGACGGGATGTGGATAAATGTTCCTGGTGAAGTCAAATAACAGAAATCTTACAGTAAATCTAAGGAAACATATCTGAGGAAACATTTCTTCATCCAGACATGAAAAGTTAACTGAAGGTGAAAGGGAAGAACCAAATGCTTTTGCTGCAGTTTGTTGAGCACATCAAAATAATTACTTGGGTTTTCCCATCTCTTTCAAGTCAAGGTCTTCATTCCTAGCTTCTCATTTTCCTCAGCTGGACAGGTGCTCCTCCTTTTCGGGTATGACAGCTATATGTCTTGTTATTTGGAATGGACATGTAAATCAGTTTGTCCTTCCATATGTGAAATCCGTTATTCTCCAAAATTTTTGATTGAATAATAGTTCCAGGCTTACTTGTCCCAAAAAGAAATTTAGCAGTTCTTCCTGATGGCCACCGAGTTGGTGAAAAACGCCAACAAAGTGTTGCTCAAACACCAAAACAGAATCCTCCTTTCAGGCAGCTTCAGCGGGTTTCAGACTGCATCCACATCAGCTACTGCCGTGTTTTGGCTTGCAGAACCTTCTCCTCCCAGAGAGATTCCTGGTATAAACACCAGTGGGTTCACTGTTGAACGATTTGCTGTCTGTTAATTCTTTTACTCTCCTACAACCTACAGTGCTGCTTGGCAAAAGTTGTTTCCAGACGTATTCCACCTTTAGAAGAAATCCTTTCCCTATTCAACACTGGTCCAACGGGTCCATTTATTCTCCCAAGTAGTAGCTTGTACCCCTGCTATAGTCATCTGTAATCATTTTCCCTAAGTCCCGAGGCCATCTCTTTCTCTTTTTCTAAAGATACTTCTCTCGCCAAATCATCTTCCAACAGTCCCATGAATCTGTATGTTTATAGCCCCCTTTGAGGTAATTAGTGCCTCGTAATGTTTAGACTCATCAAGCTTTGTCTGAGCTTCAGCCCCCAGAGCTGTCTATGTATCTGCACCCCAGTTCCTCAGGAAAAGGATGTTTTACATAAATTGCTTTTACATAGCGCAGTTGTTGCATGAAACGTGACATGAAAGAAATGTTGCACAAAACGATGCAGCAGGCTCGAGGAGTTTTGCATCTTGCTCCTTTCCCATTTTCGCTGTCTCTGGCGTGTGTCCGTCATGGCAGGCAGTCCTGTTTAGCCCCTCTGAGCTGGGGTCTGCAGACCCTGAGCTGTTCCTGGAGCACTTCTTAGCTAATTAAGCTTAACAGAGCAAGCCTCTGGTTGTGGCTCATTTATGTCTTTTTTTTTTTTTTTTTCTCTTTCTCCTCCAGGAGTTGCTTTGGCGTAAATGCACCTGTGATGAAGCTTGCAAGCAGGACAAATACTGAGGGAGAGGTGGATGTGCCACCCCAGTGTAAGCTGGGGGGTTCACAAAGGTGGTGTAGCTGGTTAAGGCAGTGGACTAAAAGCCAAAAGGCTTGAGGCTCTTTTCCCAGCTCTGCCACGGAGTGTGGTCTCTGATAAGATATTCTGGCACCCTGTTAATACCATCTTTCTCCTCTTCTCCTTGGCAATATCAACTGCAGAGTCCCTTTGCATCAGGATTGACTTTTGGCTTACATTTTTTTCAGCGCCATTAAAAACTGCTTCCTCTCCCCCTGGCCTCTACATCAGACGGATACATTTAAAGTGATCCTCAGTACAAACCTTGAATAATGACAGCAGTAAAGAAGAAGGAACTAGAGAGACTTGGTCCTAAGAAACACGAATTACACTTCATGGGTGTCTGCATTTGTATCAGCATGCATCAGTGAGCTCTTGGGGACAGCTTCCTCTGGTTTTCCTGAAAAACTTTTGTTTCAGACCAACCTATGTTTCAGGGGCTTGGGTCTGACCCCACCAAACACTCCAAAAAGCCCTTTCCTCTTTCATCAGAACAAAAATCTACATTAAAAGAATCCCAAATGTAGAGATATTGAAACCAGGTACAAACTGTCTGTCTTGGGTCTCCCTCTCATTTCAATGCACTGGGTTCGTTTCTCTGCTGAGGGAATGAAGCTGTCTTGAAGCATCAGCAGATACCAAAAAGTAAAACCATCCACTGAGTTTCAACTGGGCTCGTGTCAAAATTATGTGAAATGATAAGTCTCACTGGGCTTATGAGTGAGGCTATAATAATTGCTCCAAATTGTGCTCAGGGCATTAGAGATTTGCTGGAAGATTCAGGGCCCAGAAGGAGCCTTTTACAGTAAATCTGGTCCCACATCTGGTTTGACATTGCAGTCTGAAAATGGGTACAATTTAAAGAGGTTTTGTCTTGCCAGGAAGGCTGTAGTGCAAAGCACTTGATATGTTTTTCACCCAGTGGAAACAGAATAGCCCAGACTTCTCTTGGTTTGGATGCTGACTAAAGCAGTGGCTCTGAGAGAAAAGGCAACAGCGGCTTCTGGGCATTTTTTACAAAACTGAAAATACATGTCCAAGAGGCAGGTTCTGGGTGTGGGCTAAGCAGTCGTGTTGAATGACACGCTGCTGGGTTATGAAAGGGTAAGCAGAGTCCTTTCTGATGCATCTCAGTGCCAGGGTGAATTAAACACAGGAGCAGTTTGCATGAAACAGTGCAAACGGTGCAGAGCAGTCTCAGCTCGATGGGGCTGCTGCTGTGCTTAGCAAACGAGATGGGGCTGGGACCAGTGGGGAGAGAAGGTAGAGCACAAGCCAAGCCATTGCAACTGGCCTGATAGATCCATTTCAGTTATGCTCAGGGTCCTGATTCACCTCCCACCTTTGGGATGCTTGCAGTCAAAAGAAATAATAGAAATGTTACTGTAAAATGAGAGGCTGGGATCAGCTTCATAATTTATAGTCAGCTGCACTTTAGATTCCTTTTTTACTGCTTTCTAACTGAAAGCTTCTGAGGCACGACTTTCAGGGCAGATAGATTATCCCACTAAAACTTCTCTGCGATACTTTGTTTATCTGTGCTAAGGTTAGATTGCTCAACACGCACTTAAGTAAAGAACATAAAACCCAAGGACTATCTTTAGCTGCTGCAAAATGTTTTCCCTAAAATAATGAAGTACGTAACTGGCATTGCTTGAGCAAGAGTTTATTATATTGTTTCGGTATTTTCTGGTGTAGTAGGAAGAGGGCAGAGCAGTGGAGAATATCTTGTCCTTTTTCTTGGTGCTAGGAAAAGCAGCTAAGGCTGGCCCTGAGGCAGTAGCAAACCTGACTCCACGGATGACTGAGTGCAGAGGCTGACGTGTGCACGTTGTTCTGACAAGACAGGGGTGAGCAGGGTGGGTGGGAGGCCTGTTTTGGGGGAAGCGTCAGATGGTAGTGTGCATGGAAGAGAAAATGGGAAAAATGTAGATGTGGCACGCATTAAGGTCTGCGGGTTGATGACAACAGGGAGGTGCTCACAGGCAAAGATTTGTTTTGGGTGGAATATCCTACATCTCTCCAGAGCTGCATTTCTGGGCCAAGGCTGGCGTTAGGGGGTAAGGGGAGTTTTAGAGGAAGGAATTGGGGCAGCCTGAACGTGACTTGTGCAATCTCCATGCTTGGTTTTCGTACACAGGGAACGGAAAGATGCGAGTGCACTAGTTGTGTGCTAGTTGATCACAAGATCACCCTGAGTCACTAGCATGACCTGCCCTTAAAGAAAGGGAAGTGCGATCTCAATGTGAATTGACAGGAGGGGCATAGAAATATCAATGCTATTTTGTAAAGCACCGAGACGTCTTCTAGAAGTCTAGTCACCTACTTCCAAGAAAAATCAATTCATACTGGGACAGATGCAGAGACAGGTCATTAGGTTCATTAAGTAAATGATTAGGGGTTGGTTTTTTGATAGGGAAAGGTGTTAAAAAGCCTGCTGGTTTGTTTAGCTTAGCAAAACAAAAGCTTCAAGGGGATACAATTACTCTCTGTAGACACTTCAGCAAATACACACCAGAAAAAGAAGGGAGCTGTTTAAGCTAAAGGAGAGCTCTGACACAAGAACAAATGAACCTCAAGTGATCATGCCAGCCCTGAAAGGAGACCTCTACCCCTGGGAGAAGCAAGAAGGGAGTATTAGTGTGATAAAAACAAACCTCATTTGAAGGTGCAGATGGAAAGGCATCGTATGACCTGGGACAGGGAAGTCCTTTCCAATCTTATGTCCCCATTTGCAGCAGGGTTTACAATATCTGGTGGTGAGAACAGAAACTTTTTAGTTGGTGGGCAGTTTAGCATGGGAAGTATCTGAGATCGTCCCTCACATTTCTAGTGCCTTGTGCTTGCACAGTTTTAGGCTCCTGTGCAAAGAGCTGAGTGACATTGTTCTGACTTACCTTCGCTTTAGGTTTATTTGGACAAGGGTAAAAGTCTGCATCGAGACTGAGCTATCGGTTCATATGGAGACCAGCTGTGAAGAAATGGAGAACTTTTGTGAAAGGCTGAAGTATGTGCGAGGGCACTTGCAGCAGTTCTGTGGGTTGCATGTCTTGTAGTCTTTGCTGTTTATTACCCCTTTGTTTAAAATTAATGGGAGTTGTATGTATCTTGTAAATGAACATATAGGATCATTTCCAAAGTCTCTATCTATTTATTTCTCTCCTAAGTAGAAACTAATGAGATCTGCAGAAATTGTTCATTGTAAATAAACTCCTTGACAAATATTTGAATGTTTTTGTTTAATAAGTTAGTTGTAAATATTTTTGTCGTAGTTCAATTGTTACCAGAAATAACTCAGTCCTGGAATTCACTCCCTGATAATATGTTACATCTTCCTGGAATAACTACATTCCAGAGGTCACATTCTGCAAATAGCTTTCCTAACTTAAATTACTAGCCAATAGTCTGAAGGGTCCTATATGACTGCTATTGCGAAACCCAGCTTTCCTGGTAGCCATCTGCATTTAATCACTTTCAGGAAAAAAAGTTACGTGCARTGCTTTTGGACCCATGCTTTTCTTTTGAGAGTGCATACCTGCAAGTATCTTCATTATTCACTTTTTATGTTCATGTGAAGGATGTTCATAGCTCCCGTTCCCAAAAAACACAGTGGGGTACTGCTAATAATGACCATTCTTCAGCGTCAAGTTATACTTTGGCAGTAGCTTCAATATTATCGCTATGGTGCTATAAAGAAATGAGGAATATGCATTTGGGCTTTGTTTAGAACAGAGCAGTTTTCATATATGTTCTCGTTTCTGTAATTTAAGAACTTCCAGGCCAGGTGAAAGTTAGAAATCAACTGAGAGTCTGGAAACGGCACGGCTAACAAAAGGAACAGTTATTCCTTAAAACAAACTGAAGTTTTTACTATCCTTGGGGCAGGACTCAGTTGATAGGGAGAAGGATGAGGGGAAAAAGAGATGGATGGGGAGCACAGATGGAGCAATGTTCTTCAGGAGACATCATCTGAATTTAAGAGAACCGTTTCACCTTAGCTTTCCAGCGTGAAAGTTATTAAACTTGCTAATAGAAAACTTCACAGGACTAAGGACCAAACACCCTTTCTCAGTTATGCCAGCTAATTCCTGCAGCTCTGCGAAGTTAGGGAGGAAACTGGAAGGCAGGGCTTTGGCACAGCGGCGAATGGGGCATCAAGGAAAAGCATTGAGCGGAGTGGGGCATCGCTAATGGAAAAATACAGGAAATTCTTCCTGCAGTCTCCAGGGAAAAAGGCTTATTTCAAGATCAGAAGAAAGCAATTATCTCTGTTTTCTTCCAGGTAAAAAAAAAAAAAMCAATTCCACAATCGTATATCTTCCTTTTTCTTCAAAGTATAATTTATCATGAATGTACAAGCAGAAAAAAGGCTGGTTCTGAACAGCCTACATAACTTTTTTTTTCCCCTGCCAACAGTAAAACAGTGGTATGATCCTGACCATTTGATAAGAAAATAAGGAGGTGGAGGGTCCCTCTAGAACAGACGCTACTTCTTTTTTAAACATTTTGCACGAAAAACACTGAGTTTGGCAGAGTATCAAAACCTGCTGTATTTTGGCTGAACTTTTTGAGTTTGGGAGCATTTGGGGGGTTTTTTGCCCAAATGGTAACATTTTACTCTCTATTAGAAGTACATGATGGATAATTTCATTTAACCAAAACCCTGATTTTTCTATAGGAAACCATTTRCAGTGGAAAAAAGTTTTGTTTCAGCTCAAAGAGCAGGCGACGGGCTGCGCAGCAGGAGAACCAGGTACCTAAYGCAGCCTCGGTCCCAGCGGCAGGGCTTACAGGGGGATATGTTTTCCTCGTAAGCTTTTACAACCTCAGCAGTGTTTCTAACAGCAAGCAAGTAGCTACCAAGACTCAAACAGCTCTCTGGTGACCGTCATGTTCCTGAGGCTCCGCTTGGCTGCGGCACAGCTTTATATAGCAATTTATTCCTTAATAGCTACAGGGATCGACCGCATGGGACAGCATCCTTGGAGCCGGCACTGCGCTGGCTCTTAGCCTGTGAGGCCCCCTAATTTCTCCTGTTACATCCCGAGGTTGCTCTCTTTGGAAAGCCCAGGCCTGCCCTGCCRAGCTCAGTGGGATCAGTTACAGGGCAGCCGCTGCCAAACAGCTTCATGGGGCTGCTCAGGAAATCGAGGCTTGGCTTTTCTAGCAGAGGAGCAGTGAGGGACTGGCGCTGGACTGTGCCCCCCAGGAAGGCACAATGGACCGAGACATAAGTAGAGCTTTCTTGGTTGTAAGCTGAGGCTTATATCGAGCACCAGTATTGCAGGGCAATACACATCAGGCTCTCAGTACGCCCTGAGGGGCAGTCTGAAGTTAAACCTTCAAGCGGTGGGTATCCTCAGGATCCCATTTACAGGGGTCTCGGGCATCTGTCTCCACCTGGTGGGGGGCAGTTGGATGAAATACCAAGCCACAGCTTGGTGTGAGGAAGGGTTTTCTGCTCGGTGGGCCAGTAACCATCTGACGAGCGGGCATCATGCTTTCCCCTCCCATAATCACTGCGCAGAGGTGCAGCGTGCAGTGATGGACAGCACTGCTAAACCTGCTGAGGCCCTGGACCGCCTGACACCATGGTTGGTTGTTGCAAGACTATGTGGAGCGGTCACTCAYCATTACGTACTTGATCCCCACCAGGGAGGGACACACAGTGACATTTGGTTGTGAGGGGTGGGCCAGGCCCTGCTGAGTCAGCCAGAACCTGCAGTACAGGGTTTATCCTGATTTCATGCTCTTATGGTGGCTTTGTACTGTTGGCAAGGTCTGCTCCGGCATGAATCTTGCCAATGCAAGAGTAACCATCAACGCTTTTTAACCAACTTGAGCCAGCAGAACGAATTTATATCAGATCAGCTTTTGCATCACATGGTCGTGCAGTTTCACATATGGGACTAGCAGTATCTGAATGCACTGTTTCTCCTAAACTATGCCCTGCCTGAAAAAAGCAGCTCTGCTGATCACCTGCACTTGCGGAAGGGATGGGGAGGAGGAGGAGGGAGAGAACGAGAGGATGAGTTTGCCTGCTGGGAACTGAGGACTCGCACGCAGTGATCCTAGGAGAGAGTTAACCCTGGAGCTCAGCTTGCTCTCTCTACAGGGCTCTGCTTTGCTTGCAGAGGGGCTAGTAGCCCCTGGATGGAAGTGTGTCTGTAAAGGATGGGGGAGGGCAGGGGGAGCTTTTTTTTAAGGAACCTTTCCAGGAAAAAGCTGCCTTGTGAGATTATTCTTTTGGTGTTCAATAACATACATTGCAAGAGAGAGGGAGTACGATATTCTCCAGATTAGGGAAGAGGACTTTCTGTGTTTTGAACTGCTTCAGAGAGGCCCCTTACAAAGACCTCAGAACAAAACTAAAAATAGCTTACTCCATTAATACCAAGGAAACACTTTTTTTGCCAAGAAACTGCAATCCTATTTTTTATGCCCACTGATTTTAGAAAGCAGACTTATAAGTCCCTTTGTGTTGGGCCTCTTTCTGAGTAAAGCGCATTAGGAAGATCAAGGTTGCTTTGTACTTTGAAGACCTATCAAATAGCAGCAGTATCAGATAATGTGGATTATCATCTTAGAGCTCTCTACAGTTTTATGCATTTTAATTACTTGTACAGAAAGATTTCTGTGGGACATCTGAGTCTTAGAAACAGACACTAATTAAACAAGCAAAGTGTGCTGAGATCTCTGTTTTCCTGAACTGTATCAATAACAAAATTCTCTAACAGGTCAACACAAACTTCTTCCTCCCCCTCTCATCTGAGCTGCGGGTACTGAACAGTGTAATGTTTTCATAATCATCTGATTTACGTAACAGCAGATAAACTCAAAACACAAAAAGAAATTGGGCCCGGAAATCCACAGTGGCCGTTCCAGTAGCTTTCCAGAATCCCTGACAAACCTCATGTCAAATCCCCAGCTGCAGCTTTACACGAAGAAAGCCCTTTTTTCCCTGTGGATCAATGTTGTTACGAAAAAATGTTATTAAATCATAGGTAGAAAGGGTGATCTGTTCAGGGCAGTGTAGAAACATATCCAAGCTCAACCTGGTCCCACTTTGTCTTCCTTCCAGTAGGTAGGTGCTGGGGGAAGCATTAGTGCAAACTGAGCACACCTTAGAGATTTGAAGATCATTGACTACTTGCCTGAAGTCATCAGGAAGCCTAACAGTTGACCCTGGAGGGGTGGAAAAGAGAAGCTAAATCATGATCAAGAATACGCCAAGATTATAGGAATATGGGTGAAGGGTTGGCAATTTCTTCCAACAACTTTGTTCTTCAGTCAAAATGTTGTTATTTTAGCTCCTGTCTGGACTGCTGGCTCTGGGCTGGTGAACAGGGTTGTTTTTATCGGCCAGTTTCAGTTGAATTGTTAGCTGCACACTGATTGTAGAAACCCAAGCACTAAATACAGTTGCTGAACACTCATCATCCCGTGTCTTATTCATTCCCTTCCTTAACAGATCCGAGTCCTTGGGGTCAGTTGCACGCTATTGCAGTGGGTATTTAACAATGCCTGACGTGACACAGAATACTGCAATATTTCCAGGAAGAGAGCTCTCCATGGCAGGCAGTTTCCAGTGTGCATGTATGTGCCTGTATTTGTGTGCGTGCTGGCTATACTGTTCTCCAAAACTGGAAGATAAGAATGGGATTATCCCGTATCTGCCAGCTACAGGCTTCTCAGACCTTTCTCTGAAGCATCTGCTGCTGGCTAGCATCAGAGACAGGATATTGACCCTTGTGTCTAAGCAAGTCTGGCAATTCCCATATTTCCAGGCACTGGACAGAAACAGACTGTTTTCTAGTAGAGGGTGGCTCATATTTCTTGCCAATGCTGACAGTCAAATGCTGCTTTCACATTCTCTCTTACTCCTAATACACAACCTCAGGCTGAAGGTCAAAGGGTAGATCCTGGATGTTCCCATGCAAGGAAAATCAATTTAGATTCACAAAAGACAGAGCAGTCAGTGCAGAAGGTCACTGCATGGTCTCAGTTGCTCTTCGGGTTTAGAAATTTGAACGGGGAGGAAGGAGGGGGATGAACAAGGATGAATTGATGGAGCAGGATTGCTTGCGGACTGGCAGAACAAGAGCTTGAGAAGAGGAATATGCAGAAGGGCCATCTGTAGTAGAGATTGACCCATCCCACTGTGCCAGGACCTGGACTGTTCAAAAATCTCATCAGTAGTTGTAATTTAGCCTCAGTTCATCCCATTGTGAAGCAAGATGTCCACCAAGTTTGGATTTCAGGTCCAGTCTGAGACTTTTTACTTTATTTTATGGAGAAATTTGATACCAGATAGTTTGTTTTGAATCAAGCAAGGGACTCGGACCAACAGAGAATGACCTGCTTCCTCGCACAAGGACGAATAAAGATGCTTTTGAGCTTAAAAGGCTGGGGTAAAACTACAAGTCTGCTCTCCTGGTGCGGCAGGAAATTCTGCTTGGCCTATAATGACAATTTGACCCCATAGGAAATTAGAGCTGAGAAACACTATCCAAGGGGTTTTGGGGGGATTCTTTGCCTTATAAAGATGCTCATTTCCCCCAAAAGGACATTAGCAAGAGTCAAATATTTTTTGGAGGGGCCAGGGCAAAAGACTTTGAATGAAAGGCAGTGGGGAAAACAACTCTCAGGGCAATAATGCAGCGCATGTCTCCCCCCAGCACACAGTATGTGGAAGAGGAATCGGTCCTCTCCACCTCTGCTCCCCCTTGCCTTTCTGCTCTCAGGCTGGTGAGTGTATTGAATGGAGGCGCATTCCATACATCTCACCAGGAAGTGCTTATAGCTTGTATTAGGGATGTTGGCAAACTCAGGCTACTCATGATTGCATCGTGTTTAAGCTAAGTTTCACAAAGGGAGACAGACTATTGCTTCTCTGAGAGGCTAATGTCGTCATTTGGTAAAAAAGCACCCAATGAGTGAATTCCCCCTTCCACCTCATTACATTTTTGAGCACTGCTCAGTAATAACACCACGCACGGCTTCAAATTTAAGCACCAAGATCCCTACAGACCTAGACTGTTTTGCAGTTTTCATGTATACAGCAGAGCACGCCAGCTCCCCAAGGGCCAGACCCATGCTGCTGTTTTCATCTGGAGGCAGATTCTCGCTGCAGAGTCTAATGCCCCATTGAATTCAGCAGGGTTACATCAGAAGTAGAATATGAATCAGGATCTTAGTTTGTCATTTAGCGTTTAGTTCATATTTGGTGTTGCTATAAATAGGTCATTTGGCTGCAATTCTTATTTCCAGATTTATTTATTTTTTTTAACCGCAGCTATGCTTTTTTAGACCACGAGTGTGTGATGACTCTCAAAATGTCAGACTTGGAATTGGAAAGGGCAGATAACTGAGGCATGGCTCACTCCTGTCCCAGGCTGCTTGCTGCCTTCCCACTGTGGGCAGAAAAGGGCCAAATGATCGGTCTTGGTGCAGTCACCGAAGGTTGTTTTGAGTTCCTAGGAATTTAACCCTATGACTTTGACCTTTGACAAGAACACTTAATTATTTCCAGCTCTCCAGCCAGGTCATAAACTGGCCCTTTAGAAAAGTTTCCTGCTCTCCATAAAAGAGAGCTCTCGGCTCCTGTCATAGCAGAGTTTACATTCTTTGAATGGAGGGGCTTCTTGAATCAGCGAGATGCTATGGTTGGGTTAAAGAGTTCAGCATTTGGTTTTGTTTTTAACAGTAGAATGAATCCATGTTCCAAAATGCCATCCTGTGTCCAGATTTTGTGTCTCCCAAAATTTTCCTTTTGTTTTTTATTTCCCCAGATTCTGGAATTTGAGATTGTTCCGTTATAAAAACAGAATTTGTCTACAAAATCAGAATAAAAACTATTCTACCCTTTTCTTATTTTCAGGGCCACACTTGGATAATAACCAATATTTTATTCATCCAAATACCCAGCAGTGACTGCCCTGTGCTCCTGAACCTTTAAGTTTTGGTAACAGCTTATGCGTGTATCTCTTCCCTTGGCTGACATATCAAGCTGCATATGGCACACTTTCTGTACAAGGCAAGAGAAACTTTTCTCTTCACCTTTTTCTGTAATGTTCTCCATGCATTCCAGTTTGTTAAGGGGGACATTTCTCCTTCAGTCAAAAAATAATAAATGCAAAACGTTAGTTATGCCAGACTATCCAATAAATTGGAAGGCAAGACCCCAGCCGCAGCACATCATGCCTTAATGAAGTATTTCATCCCACGCTTTCTCTGATTTAGGTAAACACACAGACCTAAACAACCACAACGCACCAGGGAGTAAAGAGACTGCCTGGCAGCCTTGCGAGGCTCCTGCTTTTTAGCAGCCCAAAGATGGGCGGGAGGGGTACGTGCTGACCTCCGTGCGCACGTCACTCCCGGTAAGGAGCTATTGAAACCATCGAAGCCTCGCTTAAATGACAGTAAGGTTTAACGGAGAGTGTAATTCTGCTTTCCCACTTAACAGCTTTACCAGTAAGTTGCTGCTTTTTCCTTACATGGGGATGTGGTTGGTGGGGACATTCTTTTAAAATGAAAAGGCGTCTCTTGGTACCAAAAACCACTTGCCCACATTTCTAGCATGATGCACTGTAAGGCAGCAAAACAGAGCTGAAAAACAAACTTTTACTGAAATACCTATTTTTAGATTGATTTCCCAGCTTTTGCAGCCCCAGGCTCTGCCTGCTGGATCTGAGGCAGAGCCCGGTGCCCCCTGAGGGCACAGTACGACAGCTGGCCTGAAGCAGGCGGCTTAGGTCCAAATCTGAGTTTGCATCAGCCCAGGTGTGCAGCATGGGGTCGGACCGGGGTGAGGAATCGCTTGTAATGCCTGTACCCTGTGAAGCTTTGGCCAAGCCTGAGCTGCAACCAGCAACACCCCTGGTGCCCCCAAGCCTTCACCTCTGGGTTTGGGGTCATTGAGACCATGACCGGCTGCAGGACCATCATGCAGGTGAAGCGTGTGAGATGTCGGCAAGGACAGAAATGAACAGCACCCTTTCCTTGCCTCATTGTGGGGAGGGGGAAATGGAAACGCATGCATTAAAGATCACCAGCGGTAGCAGTGATTGCATGTCTTGGTCTGCAGAGAATGAATTAATTTAGACAGTGACATTATTAAACTTGTCTCGGAGAACAGAAAGCAGCTGTAAGCATCTTTCCTGCTTGGAGGTAGTGACCCATGCCTCGCAGAAGGCTGGATTCCTGAGCGTGACCTGGGAAATTCCAGCCCTTCCCCTGCCTCTGGGGGGCTGCCAGCTTCCACCTTAGTTGTACATGGGAACACAGCCATTGCCAGGGAAAGGGGAAAGGAAAAAAAAAAAAAAAAGAAAGGCGGAAAGCTTTACGGGCCACAAGCCCTCAGGAAAAGGGCTGCATTTCAAGAAAAATCCATTTAGCTCTAAACACAAATGGCATGTCTGTAAAACGGTGCAGAATCTCAGTTGCTGAAAACAAAACAGCAATTAGCGGCGATGCTGAAGTCTGTGTCTTCAGGGGTTCGTCTTTTTTTATACTTTTGTCCCTTCCCAGTCTCTGGCCTGTACCCAATGTCCTGAAAATGCCTTCTGTCGCCTTACCCTCACCAACAGCATTTTGCAGCAGATGAATTGCATTTTTGTGTGTCCTTTCCTATAAGTCTTTTCTTCAGTTCAAGCCTGCAAATGATTGACTTTTTAAATTGCAATTCCATGCTGCCTGAACCAAATTCTTACCCAGAGGCTCCTTTATATGGCTCCAGCAATGCCAAACTGCTGGACTGCCAGTGTGGTATAAAAGAGACCTGGACATTAAAAAACATCCTTTCATGTCTCTAGAATATTTTCCATATTCTACAGAAGTACCAAGTACTTCTGTTTTCTCAAAATAATAAAAAAAAGAAGAAGACTCACCCATTTAATATTCCTACTCCCCATATATACCATATGGTATTTTAAATACCATCTTTCAGGGCCCTTCATTTTTAAAAGTTAAGAAGTTTTATGGCATAAATATTTTCCCCGTGAGGTTAGGAAACCAATGTGTCGGACACTATATTTTTTTAACAGTTATGGTATATTAGATCATGGTCTTTTGTGGTTAGGTATGACATCAGGCCACCGCAAAGCCATACCAGGAGAATCACATGGAGGAAAACATGTCAACTTAATAGCTTTCAACATTCAGGGGAATTCAGAAAAGCCGAAACCTGGGTATGTGGAATGATCTGTTGTTATTCTGACAAAGCTAACCTGAGGTGACTTGCAAGCATGCATACTTATAAGAAGTTTAGAGGAAGAGATAAGGTGAAAAGAATTACCATTTGGATACTGCAACTGCAGCAAAAAAATCCACCGGGCAGGCCGGCCGGCCGGCCAGCCACTGCCCCCACTTGCCCTCCAGTAAATCCCTGATAATTCACCTGCGATCCGAAGGTCTTGGTACCGGCTTTCCTAAATGAGAAAGGAAGCCCCAACTGCTCAGAGACCCAGCTCGTGATCTGGTGCACCTGGCCTGCCACTTTGGTAATGTTTTCATTTATCTATTCCACTTATCTATTTTTTTTTTTCTTAATGCAGCACTGGCAATCCTTAGACCTTTCGGCCATTGTCATGAGGAAACACGCAAGAAAAGTAACTTTTCTCGGAAGACAGATCTGCGAGAGCAAGTGCCAAAATGCTGGTGGGCAGCTGGAGCACAGTGATGCCTCAGGCTGGCTGTGGGTGATTTAGGTGGGGAGGAACCTCGGGACCCAGCCCCGGGTGGATATAACCTGCCTAGGGGGTTCCTATTTTTGGGCTGGGTTGTGGAGCTGCCCTGACTTGTCACGGATGCAGAGGGATTAGTTCCTGCCTTGTGCTGTCCCCATCCTCCTGTGGCTCATGCCATAACTGTTCTCCCACCCAGAGCAGCTGGGGAGCCTGGTTTTGCTCTCCCGCTACCTCTGCAGCTGCAGTCAGTGATTGCCATGGAGCAAGGGCCTCTCCAAGACGTAGCATAGCTTGGGGCGGGGGGAAAGCAGGTCTTGGCAAGGTCTGCCCCTGCGGCAGGCAAGCAACCATCTACAGAGATTTGCATCAACTGCTGAGGAGAAGTCGTTGCCTCCACGGAGCTCAGATCCCAGGGTTGTAGAGGGGGTTTTTTGGTTGTTTTTTTGCAGAGCAAATGCCTGCAACTTTATTTGGGAATTTGCTATTTCCGTTTCTGACCCATAAAAGGACTTGTCTGTCTGGAAGGTTTTCTTCCTTTTCTAGCTATACTAATTGGGCTAATGAAAAATATTTCTTCTACCTGTAAGCTTTATCTTGGCTAGGACTTACTCCATCCCTTTCCCAGCAGATAGCGAAGTGCGGTTCCCACTGCTGGCCTTGTGTGTTGAAGGATAGAGGCAACACGTGAGATATCCTGTTATCTCCGATAAGCCTCAGAGAACCTGAGTTACAAGCAGTCTCATATTGATGTGTGTACATGCCTGCATACATAAGAGGAGCTATCTCAAATTGGAAAGGTAGTCTTCCTATTGGCATTTCTTAACTTTTAAGTCCTCAGCTTTGTAAGCTAAATAATGTCCTATTAGCATAGATTTGCATTTAGACATACAATAAAATACCTTCAGATGCTCACACCGCCAATTATTTTATATCATTCAGACTACAGATTTATTAATACAATGGGTGCATTTTTTTCCCCCCGAAATGGAAAGGGTAAGAGGGACTTCAGATTCAGATGTATTTTATACACTGATGTTATGAACTTCTGCTACTCCTGCTCCATGGTCTGCTGTCACCACTGCTCCTGTCCCTGCCACAGCAGAGAAGCAATGTCAGACGCAGTGGCAGGAGCTGTTTCACCCCCAGCAGCAGGGGATGCAGTTGGCACCAAGTTTCTCTAATTTCTCTTTTTGAGAAGGGACACGTCTTCTACACCACTGTGTCTTAGGCACTGCAAAATACATTAGTTGCTGGGACTGCTCATACATGCAGGACTCTCCTGAGAGGTAATCCATTGATACTGACTTCCATTATAGCATATATTGATTTGATGTCTATAATCAGTCAAGTCAGCAGTATTTTAACTGAAAAACTGTCCTACAACTATTTTATTATTTTTCACCTATGTCATTTTTATATAGCTATTATGACCTCCTATTCTTAATGGAGCTTTCCTTTGCAACRTGCAGCTGAGATGTATAAACAAAAACTATTCAGAAACAATTTCATGTGATCTATCAGGCCATTCAGACTTAACCAGTCTGCCTTGTACTTTGAATACTGACTATTCACGGCAATGTGATTACGAAGGATATAGAGTTCGAGGATTCTTGTTAGAAATTTTTAGGGAAATCATTCTGAATAAAGAACTCAGATTTATTATTTTTTCAGCTGTTTACAGACAATCTACAAACTCAGTGAAAGAATAAGTTAGTGGACTGCATTGCATGAAATTGTGGCAATTATTAAGTCAAATCTAAGCAAAGTGGACTGGATTTTGACTTCCTCCTCCTGTCATTGTCCTTGCTAAATGACTTGTACAAAAGCACCGATAGCAAATTTCACACACAGTGTTTCTTATCAGTCCTTACACAGGGAGATGAAGAGAAGATATTTCTGATAACATTTAAAGTTTTTTTTTTTTTTTAGATTCCAACATGTTCGTAACAGCGTAGAAAAGGAAATCAGTTCTTTGGACTCTGCACGTGGGACAAACCTGCAAGAACCAATTCACTTACTTTGCTCACAGCGAGCCACTGCTCTCCACTTTTGATTTCATAACAGCTTGACACTACCTTAAATATTATCCTTTTTAATTTGCTTTAATGTGCTCAGGGATTTTTCTTTTTTCTTTTCTTAGCCAGTTTTGTTTTGGACGGGGATTTGGAGGACTTTTGTGGTCAAAAGCTCTGACGTAGGTCTAAAACTGTGCATTGCTCCCTGTCCTCGCAGCCTGGGGGAGATCAGCTGAACCCGACCTGCCCTGCTGCTCTCCTGAGTGAACAGTCACAGAGGGGAAGTGGGGCTGTAGCAGGTGTGAGGCTTGAAAAAACAGAGGGATCCAGTTTTCTTTGCAAAATGACAGAGAAACACAGCAGGCTGAGCTCCTAGGTATGTCCTTGGGTGCTGCACCAAACACCGGCCTCCCGTAGCCTGCCTCTAGATTTTTAAGGCATTTTGCTGAGTGGGGCTGGGGAGGGAGCTTCATAAACACCTCAAAGCCACGTCACACAGCACCCTTGTCCTGCGTTAGTCTCATCCGTAACAGCCCCTAGCTTGTGGAGAGGTGGGGGGAGCCCCGTCAGCAATGCACGTTTCATTAGACCCTCCAACAAGGGCAAGATACTCAGTGTTTGCTTAGCGTTGCGTTGCGTTGGGCATGCCTGTACTTCTAAGCCCTTAAGAACAGGGAAATGCTACTTCCTTGCCCTGGGTTATTGCAAAACACAATTATTAATGGTTGACAGGTATTTATCAGAGAGTAACAAGGAACTTCCTGACTTTTCAGGGAAACATTTAGTGCGCCTTTTCTAAACCACCAAATAACGATTATGGCCATGATTTTCAAAGAAAACCCTCAGCTAGGCACTGAAAAGAGAGACATGGTTTCCACAGGCTGCCAGCACCACACAGCTCCCCTTGCAGCTGTGGGGAGTTAGCGCAGGGAGCAGCAAAGCAAAGCAGCTGGCAGGGAGGCAGCTTTGTATGTTATCTGCAGATGTTGTTGAGAATAGCACTGCCCTGGGATGGCCTAAAGGAAGAATTTGTCCCAATCACAGCAGAACCTTTGGAAATTAGTGGAGTGGTAAGGTTCCATGTCAATCTAGCAGCAAAATCCTCTCCTTCCTGCATTCCATGACAAAGACAGAGGATAAATATTCTGGGCTGGGAATTGTACAAAAGGAGCCTTTAGAAGTTCTGCAGTCCCTGGTTTCAGGCCCTTAGCAAGGGATTGCTTCAAGCTGTAAAAAAGGAGTTTAAACATTCCCTAGTTAGCCTCTTTTCTCTGTCCAGAGTCGTCTTATGTCCCCAGCTGCTGTATTCATGTGCTTCCCCAGCTGAAAGGGAGCCAGGCATAGGGCAAGCGAGTCTGTAAGCTCAGAGACTCCCTCTCTTACAGTGTTTGGAGAGCAGAGTGAAAGCATTAGCGAAAAGCAGTGGTGGCTCTTCCCTGGGCTGTTTTACACCCTTTTGGTATGCTCTTACGCCAGAAGCTGATGATTGCTAGCGTAAGGATTGCCATGCTGGTGGTTTTCCATTCCTAGCGGAAGGTTAAAGTTTCTGCTTCTGACTGGTGTAGTTCATTGCAACTATCAATAAAAGCAACAGATGAAGGTGAAGTCCTTGAACTCTACCTTGGCTAAGGTCCGAGTCTTGCATCTACTTATATTGGTGTGCTACAATATATTATAAACCTCTGATCATAAACAGAGGTTAGATGAATACGGCTGAGACAACAGATAACAGCCAGGAGTGAAAAAAACCACAGTTGTTTGTTGCTAGGACAGTACTTGTCTTTTAGAGGAGGAAGTGTTGTCTTTTTTCTGATGCTGACAACTTTCCCTAGCAGAAAAACCAGCCTTTCTAAGAGCAGAAATGCTACTGTCACTGTATAAAAACCTGTGTCTCTCCTACTTTGTATATTAAACTGTGTATAGAAGACCAGTCATTAATATACTGGACAAATATGCTAACCCCTTTGAAGCTGGTTGAAGGAAGGATTTTACTTGTTATTTTTCAGGCAGTTCTTGGCTAGTTCTGGGTGCACAAAACATACAGAGTCCACAAGACCCTTCCTCCCCTCCCTTGTGTGTGAGGAAGATGGACTCGATGCTGTGGAAGAGCATGTTTTCACACTGTAAGCAAGCTGTGGTGCTGTTCACACCAGCATGGTTTAGAAAAGCAAGTTTCATTCACTCTTTTTGATGGCTTTATTCACAGGGAGTTATGGACTTCAATTTTCCATTTAAAAAAAAAAACTTTCTCTTACTTTTTATAATGGAAGGAATCACGTAATGTACCTAGTGCTGGACTAGGCGTTGATACTGCTTCTCAGGAAACTCAAAGTAAAACCATTCATAAGGCTGATGGCCAAGTCAGAAGCTCTACTGGAGGCAGGACAGTGGGCTTTTTCCATTTGTATTATCAATGCTTGACGGGCAACTTGTCTAATGTGGTAATAATTTGGACTGGAAGAGATGGAAACAGTAAACTAAAACAGGCAACTTTGGGCATCACATGAAGTAACACCTGTTGCAGTACCAATGAAGCTCCTGGGAAAGACTTATTTAAAAGGAACATGGAGAAATTGAGTATCTTGCTCATGTACTACAATCCACCATCACCACCATGAGCTTCTCTAATATGTACTCAGTGAAACAAAGCAGTCACTGTTAAAAATTTTGCTGGCAGATCTCATGGAGTTACTTTAATTATTCTGTGTTCCTGCTTTCAGCAGCTGAGGAGGACAAATACAGTAGACCCATCCTTCACCTCTCTCCTTCACCTCTCAAGCATTTTGCCTGATTGCACTTCTTTCCATTTTCCTTGGTGACAGTGGTCTTGGAGGAGTCTGCCCCAGAGAAGAGGTCTGGGTGAGAGAAGAGGAGTCACCGTTACGATGCACTCCGTGGGGTATTCTCTGAAGCCAAGGCTGTGATAATTTGCCCTGTCCATGCTCCTGCCTTCTCCCCCCTAGCTCTGCTGTACGTTGTTGTACTTCCATTGCCCTGTAAGCTTGCAAACCAGCCTTTCGCTGGGGAATGGTAACAGACGGACTCTTGCAGTGTCTCCTCCGGCCTCTGCAAGGTCTCTGTGTCCTATGACAATTCTGTTGTGGCATTCAGCAGTAGGATCTTATGAACTTGTTTATGGTCTGTTTTCATAATTCTGATAAGAGGGAGGACGGAGCAATTTAAACATTAACTGTTGGCTACCTGCCTGATGGACCCAAGGACTAATTGCAGCGGGTGTGATTAGTTTTGGTTTAAAAAAACAGATTCTCTTATGAAGTTTTTTTTAATATATATTTGATAAGGGAAAAAACTTTAAAATTTGAATAATTAAATTAATTAAGTTCAAAGCATATTAAATTCAAAGCACAAGTCTGAAGTTGAAACAACCTCCTTCCCTCTCCACCTCAATAAAAGACAGTATCTGGATTGTTACTGGTGGGTGACAAAGGAGACCTTTGTTCTGCTCTTGGCCGCACTTCTTGCTTGCAGGCTGACCTTCTTCAGGCCCCGCTTAAAAAGGGAGTGTAATGATATCGACCTATTTGGCAATGTGCTTTGAGATCTGTCTGTGAAAAAGTGCTGGGGGTGAGCTGCCTTTGCAAACTTTGAATGTTTCACGTTGGTACTCTGCCTCAGCTTGGAAAATATTACTTGCTAAATTTGGACAGGTTTTAGTGTTTGTGATTCATTCGCAGGGAATTCCTGACTTCTTTAAGCTCTTCCCTTATTTGTAGGTATTTGCTGACTAGTTTACTAAATGGGCTGTTCTGAGGCTGTTCGCTACACTTGACATCACTTATCCTTCCGTGGGACTGAGTCACGCACCACCAGGTCTTACACTAGTGTGTGGCAATTAAGATAAGGTAGACAAAGCAAAAAGAAGCAAAAACCCAGCCTTGAGCACAACCTACAGCTTGGCATGGTGGGGTGGGGTGGGTGGGGTGGCAGCTCCATTTCCCCGCGCCTGGACTCTGTCGACGCGTGACTCACGGCTGGCTGAGCAGGCAGCGGTGGGACTTGTGGCAGGTCAGAGGCTTGATAGCAGCCGAGGACAAAGGGGAGTTGTTATCTGGTGTGCACACAGAAGTACTCTCAGTGCAGACAGGGTATTTGGCACGTAAAATCATGAGCTAAGCACTACATGCAAAAGGTAACTGTGATAGAAGTATACTGAGTGCATTTTTTTCGTGGTCACTTCCTTGATAAAATAATCTGCAAACTGYGACAGCTCTTTCCTTTAGCAGTTTTCCTTTCTCCCATAGCTCCTATTTTAAGAATATTCCTATTCCATGTTCTGAAAAAAGTGTCTCATTATTTTGAAGCTTTCTGCAGGGAACAAAGATACAGCTACAACCTGCTTGTGCTTTCTCATAAATTGATTTAAAACCTTGTACGTGGACACACTGTGATCTTGATTGGTACTCAGAGTCACGTCTTCCATGAAAACACACAGCTGTCCCTTAATGGGAGATCAGTGATTCAATAAGATGTCTTTTTATTACTGTTGTTGTTTTGTCACTAATGAAACAGGCTTGTGCTATCAATTACATTACAAATCATGTAATGTAATGACTTGGTCCTTTTTTTTTTTAAGAAAATGTAGCTCTAAGTTTTATTCAGTCTGGTTATTTCATGGCTTCAGAATTTGTTGTCCAAGTCCCCGGTTACTGCAGCTGTAGATAAAGCCTTGAAAATCTGAATCTCTTAAAGCTCAGGAACAGGACAGAAAATAGCCCCCAAAAGGTCACACACAGTTTGTTTCTGTGGGAGAGGAGAAGGTGAGGAGAAGGAGATAAAAAAGCTGGCATGGGATATTTGCAGCTGACACTGCTGTCAGTGGGGCTGCTGGCACCGTGTGGCTCTTGGGGCTCTTTGGAAAGTTTTCTCTGTTTAGCCTCTGAGTCTGAATTCTTCCAGCCTTGTTTAGTCTTTCTGGGCTCCCTTAAAGGTCAGCTGAGAGAAAACATGAATTGGCTCTCTGGAAGAGAGGGAGCTGCCGCTTCTCTCTCTCCGTTTGGCAATGCAGGGAAAGTGTCTAAAGCATGGTGGTGTGAGAGAAATGAGCTGCTTCGGCTTTCTCCCTTCCCCTGTAGTAAATTTTGTTCCCTGAATGAATGAGCCAGACTTAGTACCAATTTTATTCCCAGCAGTCCTTGATACACAACCTAAAAAAACCTCAAAACCCACACATATCCCATATCCCTCGTAGCCCCCAGCTTTTTCTGGAGCTGATGAAAAACAGAGCTGATGTCATGGACTATTTTTATACAGTGATGTCTAAAATACTTGATTTTTGTAATAGTGAATGACTGCACTATACTTGTAAGTAAACTATTTCAATTTTATTTTTTCCATTTATGTAAACTGAGAAATATCAGAGCTGAACTCAGATGGAGCAATTTTTTTTTTTTTTTTTTTTTTTTTTTTTCAAATTACTTTCAAGTTCTTAAACCCCACTTCTACCCCTGTCCTCTTCCCCCAAGTCTCCTCCAACAGCAAACACCAAGGTAACACCTGCCAGGGATGGGCCGAGCTCTCAAGACAGCAGCCTTTGGTCTCAAAATAAGGGCAGGTGAGTAGTTGCATGCTTACAGCCCCGGACCTGAGCGGTGAGGGCTGCAGCGGAGGTGGCACATTCATTTGCAGTCCCTGGAGGCAGACACCGTGGTCCTGTCAGCCCTGCATCCTCATGCTGTCCTAGCAGCTGTGATAAGCCACCAGAGCTTCACAGAGAAGTTCCTGAGATGGTGGCAATGAGAGCAAGAACCCAAATGTCCAACTTCGATGTACAATGAATGGTTGTCATTAGCCATGTCAGATATAGGCTGGGTGTTTTTCCAGTTTCTGGTTTTCTTCTCCTTCAATGCTGCTGAAGTGTTTGGGCAGCCAGTCTGTTCCCTGTCAACTCCCACTGTTACTTTTTTCCTTARAAGTAATATTAAAAGTGCTCGTATGTTTTGGATTTTTTTTTAGTACCAAGGAGTAGCCCAGCGTTCAGAGTCTTGCCTGCTGGGTTTACATTTCTGCCAGCAAAGTCACTGCTCCTGTTATGCCCTTGACACCCTCTTGCTGCTCACTAGCAGCCCCAGTGGGCACAGCACAGCCTTTGTCTCAGAGCCGTCCATTAGAGTAAAGTGCGTTTTTTGGCAATTCAAGCAATTGCTAATCTGCAAAATTGAAAAATAGAACTTCACTAAATGGAGCACAGGAGGCTGCCGAATGAAGAGCTGTTTTAAAAAAGAAACTGTTTAATGAAAGCAGTACAGGTTCTCTTCATCTTTGCTTTCTAAAAATCAAATCAAGGAAATTAAAATGTTTCAGGTTTTATTCAGGCCCTACTTTAGCAGCATCTGCCTTACCTGGGGGAAACAGGTGTGACTAAGGTAGTAGACAAAGGGCTCTTTTCCAAAACAATTCAGGTACCTAATGTCAGTTTGAGATGCTTCTGTCTAAATGCAGATCCCCAAAACCTCTCTGCTGTCCTAGGGGACCTGAAAACCTAACTCCAGGCCTCAGCAATTATATCAGAGCTCTGCATGAAATGGTGGTGGCTGCTTTTTATCTGCTCTTTTTTGAAAGGGCAGTGTTGGCTTTACGGTTGGACTCGATCATCTTAAGGGTCTTTTCCAACCTAAATGATTTATGATTTATGAAGAACATTCATATCTCTTTACCACCCAAGGACATTTGAATTTGTGTATCTCACTTCCCCGGAGAATGTCCTAAGCAGCTAACTAGAGAGTATCCTGAAGTGGTGCTCTCTTTGTTACAACTCTTCCTGGCTTAAAGTAATTGCATGTCTCATTATGAAGGTACAGACACACACAAAAGACTGACTCTGCCTGTGTGGTGGTTAAATACTCATTGTAGGCCCCAGTTCTTACTCCAAGGATGTTAAGGTTTATTTATATATTTATTTCTATAAGTCTAGTATTCAGTGAATCCTTCGGTTCAGAAAGGAACAAAGGTTATTGAACCTTCATAAAAGCTTGTATTAATTCAGATCCAACATTTGGGTCCATTATACATACACAAACACACGGTCTCTAAAGGCCAAACTCCATGATATTTAACAGAGCAAAACGTTTTGCAGACAGCCGTGTTCCACTGCAAAGCAAGCGCTGGCAGTAAGCACCAGCCTGCATAATAGAAAGGAAATACTCTGGTTGCCTGCCCATAAGCAGGTGCAGCATCAGACTGGGATGTTTTCATAAACACAGTGTCATACTTCTCTGTTGCATCTGCGTCATTTAAAGAAAACTAAAAGGATAATCTTCTCATTGCCATCTTCTCTGGTTCCAGCTTTCTGAATTATTTTCACTGATTCCATGGCAGGAAATGCTGATCCTGTGTTGCAATATGTAGCCCAGGCCTGGAATAGTAATTGCATCTTAAATACTCAAGGTAGAAAACATATTCCATTAACTTCTTGCCACCTAAAGGGTCACGTTAATCAACTTTTTATCAGTWTCGTCCTCAAAGCTTTCTCAAATTGGTATTATATAATACACGCTTTTTTACTGTTTTTTCAATATCATTTTGTCTGACCACTATTACACCATCTGCCTCTGGAGTACAAATAATTGCCCCAGACCTGCACCATTCTTGCATATCTGTGGAAAAGTAGTCACTGAAAGCAGCTGCTGAAACCCTTGGCCACCAAGACAAGCATGTTGAACTTGCTTCAGACAACAATGGGGAGGTTGCCTCCATCCCCCAGCTGCTGTGGGCCAGGGAAGGGGGAATCCAGTCTGGGAGAAATGGAAACAACCTCAGAGGGTTTGAGCAGTTTTGTCCACTGAGGCTGAAGGAAGAAAGAGATGAATCAGTGACTGTCAAAGAGCAGACCCATCTGCATCATCAGGGAACAAGAGGGGTCTGCAGACCCAAGGTTTATGTGATTTACACAATCTGTCACATGTCCCATGGTACGTGGCAAAACACTATTCAGAAGTAGTAGTCTGAAGTTGCTGCTTTTTGATCTTGACCACATCTTGGCCCCTAGAAAGGTGGCTTTTGCGTTTCTAGTTGGACCTGCTAAGAAAATACAGTCCGTCAGACAGGTTGTTGTAACCTGAAGAGCCAGGACAAGCATAGGGTAAGTTGTGCAGTTTCAGCCCAGTGCAATTTCCCTATGGATTTACTAAGACAGTTACTTCCCTCTCAGGAGTTTGTCCTTTTGAATGCCCAAACGCACCCTCAAAATCTCTGTCCTTCATGGGCACCTTGCAACTGAGATCTGCCTCCTCTGTATCTGTTCTTTTGATGGAGCTGAGCATAAGCCTGCATGATGTGGCTGCCCTTATTTCTCTCTCCCTTCGAGATTCAGCAGCTGTTTTTATAAAGAGACAACCTTTCCTTTTTCCAAGTCTAGCCCTTCTGCCTTGGAGAAATGCCCTCTCCTCAGAGCCATGCCACCTTCCTCAGAGTGTTTATGTCCTCTCCCCAGGAAAGGATTACAAATTATGGCGTGAATGCATTTTTTAAAACACACAACCTCTTATTAGACAGTGTTTTTAAGTAAAACAGCAGGTGAGCTTGTTAACTCCATCTGCCACTCTTCTCATGGAGTATATGTTTTTTAAACAAACTTTAATATCCTCTACTAAATTAAAGAAGTGTTGTTTTCAACAGGAATACCCTGGGTATAATCATGATATAATACGTGCCCTTTTTTTTAAAAAAAACAGTAACTACCATCTGCCACTTTCTTAGTAAACATTGTGATATTATGTCATGAACTCAATTACGCAGATCACTGGGGTGTGGACAACCGGTTGCTGCTTTTTAAAAATAAGTGTTGAAGTAAAGCTTTGCTTTAGGTGCAGCAAATCCATTACTGAATGTTCGTCAAAGAGAACAGGCTCATTTCAGCCAGCTGTGCATGTTCCCTTACGTCAGTGGGAAACTGCCTGGGCACCACTAGCTTGTTTCTTATTGACTCGTGTAATTATAGGCAGGGTTAATAAATGGCACCAGTTACTGTGAAGGCTACCCCAAACCCTTATTCTGCATTCTGCTGTCTGTCTTTGGCCAAGCCTGTTGAGAAATGATGATATCTTTCACTAGATCCGCTTTTTGGACGAATGTTCTCTGTGGCAGGGGACGCATGCCTCGGGCTTGGTTTTAGAAATAGATTCATTTATTTAGAAAAACACCAGCCTGAAGGGCTGAGACACTGCTAGTACAGGGGAGAAAGAGGAGGCAAAAAAGAATTTTGTTCATATGAGGAGAAAATTTGATGACCCCCTTGAAATCTGAAGTCGGAAGCTGCTGGGGGAGATCAGAAGGAAAGTGGGACTCAGAATTGGTGGAAAAGTGCTTAAATTCACTGAGCAAAGGCATTGGACAGAGATAGAGAGAGCACATGAGAAGAAAGGCAGAAAAATGGCAAAAAGATACAATGAGCGTTTAAGGAATAGGGTGGGGGTCCCTCCTCCCTCTTTCCCAGCTCCTAAGAAATCACAATTTATTCATTAAAGAAATGGTGGACGCTTGAAAGCTAAGAACTCCAAGGTTAAGAAATGCTTGTTTTAATTTGAGCCTTTTTAGATATAAACAATTAGAAACAGTTCTTAATTGTACACTAGGTGTGACCATGCAGTGAGCAACATCTGCTAATTGAATGAGGAAAGCATCTTTTAGGAAGGGAAACAAGTTACAAGTCTAGAGGCAATCTATATTGCAAATGTAAGATGATGATCATGGTTATGATTCCTAATTTATTGCTCATGGGGCATTGAGTCAT
Source organism: Phoebastria nigripes (assembly GCA_035582835.1). Taxonomy (NCBI): domain Eukaryota; kingdom Metazoa; phylum Chordata; class Aves; order Procellariiformes; family Diomedeidae; genus Phoebastria; species Phoebastria nigripes. Next base: position 74,202 of record JAYKAV010003010.1, read on the forward strand.
CTTCTCTGGAAAACMTACAGAAATCTATTGTGTTACACCAGGTATTGTTCAGGAACAAATTTCATTGTTTTTCAAATTATTACTGGCATCAGTTTCAGCCCAACACTTCAGGAATCTTTAAATGTCTATGTACTTGGCTTATTTTACGTTCACAGAACATATGGGTCAGACTCCTATCATCCTGCTTCAGTATTAGTTGTAAATTGATGTTAGGTTGAGACACCTGAAATGACTCTGGGAAGGTTTTAATACCTTCTTTCTCTCTTTTCATTTTGGCCTCTCTTCTTTCCCCTCCCTACCCAAACTGACCTGCTGTCCCTTACTGATATTTTGAGCAGCTGATGTGGGGGGAAGGAAACTCTTCTGTGATAGTAGGGGCCAAACTGCTTTGATGTACACAGCAAAACTCCTATTGACTTTAATGGAAGAAGGATCAGTCCAGAGCCTGTCTCTCTTCTTTTTGTGGTTTGGTTTTTTTGTTGTTGTTGGTTTGGGGTTTCTTTTTGGCCAAAACGCAATAACATGCTGTGGATATGTATCTATTGCATTCAGTAAGACACAAATAGAGAGCTTTATAAGATTCCCATGACCTGTTTATTATTCAGGAGGTGTCTGTGTTTGATGTGGTCGGTACATTGTGCCTGATTCGTGACACCTGTTTGGTTCTCAGCTGAAATCCGCTGGTGCAAAACTGCAGCCCATTGTACTAAGCAGACTGGTCTCTTGGCAGGTTCATTGTGAGTAAATGATATGTATCCCTCTGGCTGAGTAAGACCTTGATGAACTTGTATCAAAGGATTTTCTGAACTTGTTTTAGGAGCATGATGTGAATTATATGGAGCAGGTGTGAGTGCCAGAGGAAGGCAGAGGTTGGTGTCACACTTCACAGCTGAAAGCCACCCACCATCAAGGCTGCTTTTCATGTGCTCTGCCAATATGAACCCTGCTGGAAACAGAAGGCTCTCTGAGGCTATATGGTAAGCCTGAAGGGACAGAGCAGGCTTTTGAGGGAAGAAATCAAAAACATTGGAAAAATTCCTGCTTCAAATCAAGGTAATTTTTAATGACTCGTAAGTCAAGACTAGACTGAAGAAAAAACATCACGATTTACAGAAATCCTCTCCCTTGCCTTCAAAGTAAGTAGGGCACTTTCCAGGTCAAATCAGTTGCATCAGTCCACCACAGCAAAACAGAAGACGACTTTGTAGAGGGAGCCAGTGACAATTCTAGCGTTGTGGTGCTACCTTCTGAGAGGAGGAGGTATGTGGTTTTGTGTCAGATTGTGCCATGTTATAGGCAGTGAGAGAGAGTCCCTTAGGGTGGCAAGCAATTGTCTTGACTGGGAAACAGGACCATGCTGTGTGCCCTCTTTTTCCCCCAAGGAGATTGCAGTACTTGGATTTGACCCTTTTTGTGCTACAGGTGTTGGGTTAGAGCTACCCAACACCTGGACTCTTTCCTCCTGGAGATAAAATGTTTGATGTAGCCCTAAGGCTACAGGTAGAATGCCCTAAAAGGGACAGCCTGTGGCTTTGCTTCCAGCAAAATTCAYGAGCCACTACAACTGACAGAGCTTTTGTAGGTGTGGGGAAAGAAGTGTGTAAGGGTTGATGAAACTTTCTTTTAACAAAGCAATTATGGATGGCTCCTAGCAGTTAGGGAATGCTTATATTGTACACATCCAATAGTATCAACTGGCAAGTTATTCTTGTCACTGTGTTTTGTGAGGCCCTGATTTCTTAATTGTTGTTCTTCTGATAATGCCCCAGTGTATCCAGCGTTAGATGCTGCAGAAGACACCTAAGCCTACAGGAGAAATTCCAGTGCACTTGACAGAGACCGTATCTCTGGTCCAGTGTGGGATAAACCTGAATCATGAAGTAACAGAGCTTTGGGTATCCATGCTCTGTGAGCTGCTCTGGTTAAGTATTTGGATTTTGTATCGGTTTGTTTGTTTTTTTAAACTGAGTTGGCTCTTCTGTATTGATCCTCCCTTGAGGAAAGGAAGCCCTTGAGGAAAGAAAGCCCCAGAAAAATACTGCCATGGAAGGTTTCTCTGCTGTAGTCCCACTAAATTAAAATGGAGGCCCTTCACCAGGAAAATGTTGTGCCTCCAGGAAGAAGATTCACTAGTTAAATCTGACCAGTTCCAGCATGTTTTGGTGTGCAGGTCTTTACCCTCTGCCTTGAAGGCAGTTAGGAATGGGGGATGCCTACAGCGGTTCTGACATAACGTTTTGTTTTCAGCAATTGGAATTGGGGGTGGGGGAAACAARCAGAAAAATAGCAGTAGTGGGAATACAGTAAGTTACTAAGAGTAGCAAAAGGAGTCTGAAAGACTGCCATACAAAGCAGACTTCCTGAAAAGCTAGATAATTTCTTCACTATGTTGGCACATATCTGAAAAATTTTGTAAGCTTTCTTATATATTTCTGATCACTTAAAAAAATTGGGGAAGATGGATTACAACGTTACCCAATATCAGCATGCTTTATGTAATTTTAAGGCAGTAAAGTTACAAAATTCAGAGGCAGTTTGATTTTGTTTTTTTAGAAGATTTCAAACAGTACAACGTGTAATAACAGTTGCTACCTATAAAGGGGGGAAAAACATTTTCTGCCGGTTCTTAAATCAAGGGTTATGTTTGCAGAAGTGACCTTGGTTAAGGCTTTGCATTTCAAAGCTGTAATCTTCTGAAGTCATGTTCCTAGTAGAGTTGGGTTCTGTTGGTGTAAACTGTGACGCCTACATGAGCAGCCTCACGTGCAACAGTTAATGTTTGAACAAAGCCTTACTGGCTGGATTGAAACCTCTTACAATTAGCAAGTCATTTAAAAAAAAGAATCTTTTCCAGTTTCTCAAAGCCAGCATAAAAACCCCCAAACCTTATTGCTTAAATAATGCAAGAGAAGATCTCGGGTAATGCACTGATATCTGCAAACCAGAGTTAATTAATCTTTACAATACACTTTTCAGAAACAATCTCCTTTACCACTTCTTGGTGAGTGGGGCTGGCATCAGCTCCCAGTGGGAAGAGCAGGGCTAGCCCACAATCAAGTACTACACTGGCAGCAGAATAGGACAAGAAGTAAAGCTGGGTTAACCAAAACTACCCTTTCACTTCTCTGTAGTCTTGATTTGGCAGCTTGCTTTACCCTTTGACCAGAGTCCATTGTGCCATGCATCATCCTCTTACTTACTCTTTGCAGTCTGGAAATATAATGAAGGATATGCTTACTTCTCTGATTAAAATCCTCCCAGCAGGGCTAATTTGAAAGAACACAATGTCACAATGGAGTCCAGTCAATGAACTAGCAAAAAAGGGGTAATAGAGTAGCAAAGTTACAGCCATGAACTAGGTATTACTTGGCACCAGTAATAGTCTTGGGATGGTAAGAATGTTGACTCTAATTCTCCTGGTATTTTACTAAGGAGTTAAGGATAGGGCAGCAGAAAGGACTTTAGGCTGCTGTAAGAAAGAGGTGAGAGTTTTTCCAGGCTAGCATTTGCCAGCCAAATGTTCTGCACAGGATTTGTAAGACCATAGGTGAGTGCAAAGGATACTTTGAAAGTAAATGCCTGAGGGAGGGTTAGATGTAAAAAAGCAGAGACAACAGGCTCTTCTTCATTTTTCCTTCTCCTGAGAAGAGTATGTGTGATGTGCCACCTCCACCATCAAATGGGCTTTGTATTTGTTTGCATTATTTTCTACCAGCCCCATCTCTTCCACCAATCTCCTCCTATGTGAATGCTTTTTGGCTGCGCATTTCTACTTTGATGGCAGGAGTAAGAACAGGGAGTGAGGACAGAGGAGAAGACTTTTCTTAGCCAGTCTGCTGCATTCTGAAGTTCTTCTAATTTCATGGTGGCCTAGTTACATCCCCGCTTTCTTTTCTCTTCAAGCATTGAGTGATGTTGTCCATGATGGAAATCACAGATGTAGGTTGGTTTAACGCCCCCTCCCTCCCACCTCCACCCATGGTTTGTGGTTACTTCAGTTAGGCTATTTTGCCTCTTTTAATATAAAAGGTGGCAGGTGCTGATGGCCTAGACTAAGGAAGTGTGATGTAGCTTTAAACATGATTTAGGTCTTCTAGCTATTCCTTGGGTTAGCAAAGGGTATTCCCTCTTGCATCAACCTAAAAAATAGTTGAAAACTGCAGCTATAAATATCCATCCATCAGAAGCAAAGCCTGGGAAAACTAAGAACAGAAGTTTGATGCTCTTTTGGTTTATCCTCAAATAAGCTTATTTTTCGGCTGGATATTTTAGATGTACTTCCTTAGATTCCTCCTCTGGACCAGATACCATGGGTTTTACTCACCCTAAATCCTGTTTTGAAAGTAGCTCTAGTGCAGTTAAAGCATTAATTGATAATGGGCACATAGCAAGGCACTGCTTGGAACAAATGCGTGTGACGGAAGCAAGGTCTTCTGTATCTGGAGTAAGTGTGTCAACATGCATCTTGCTGATATTTTAACAGTGACTAAGTCAAAATGTTGGGGGGATGAATACAAGCCAGTAAACTGTTACAGAGCCTTCCTCTCCTGAGCATATAATGGAGTCCCCTTCACTCTTTCAACCTCCTTTGAATTCAGCTGGATTAAAGCAGTGAGCAAATATTGCATAATTGTTTGCCAGGAGTACGATGATCTGTGACAATTATAGTATAGGAGAAACATGCCGAAATGCCCAATAACCTTCTCGCCATCCAGCAATTGTGCTGGTACAGCACAGAGCATAACTGAAATGCTGCTTAATAAAACTGTTAATGAGGTAATTCTAAAWTTTTTTTTCTACTTTTCTGCTGGGCAGTATGAGAGGTTCCTAACCATCAGTGGTGTGGAGGGGGCTTTACAGGAACAGGGCAGAGGGAAGAGGAAGTCTAGAGAGAAGAATCTAGACATCTGAGCATGGAGTCTTCCCTTGAACCTAAACAAAGATTTTTTTTTTTTTTTTTTTCTTCTTCTTTCTTCCCTAGAAATGTGAAAGTTCTAGGGTGTAGTTATCTGAAGCATTTTCTCTATTGGCAAGTCTCTTCTAAGGAGACTACTGACCTCTTGCTCCTATGACTGTGCTGCCATGTGCCAGCCTCTCACTTTGTCAGTGCAACCATCTGTGCTGCTGCATGCTGAATAGTTTCCCCTGCCAAAGGACATGGAAGGCCACTGACCACCCCYGTGTGCAGCAGCAGATGCTATGTTGAAGAGTTTGACAGGCTTTTCTGGATACAGTCACACAAAACCAGCAGCTGATAATGCAGTGATAGGCCATTCAAAAAAACTGAAAGCACCTCTTGGAACTTGGAGTAGAAGCCCTTAGGAGGGCATGGACCTCTGATTTCTGCTTATAGCTGGGTTATTTGGAAATTTTGGAAAGATCACTTTACTTCCCAAAACACATTCCAGGAGACTATTCTGGTCTTTCTTACTGCATTTTCAGAAGTGCGAAATAGCACATTGGGATATCCAATGTCTCCTCTTCCTGCCTTCCCAGTAAGATCCCTATGAATCGTGCTTGTCCCTTCTCTTCCCCTTTTTCAAGAGGTAGAAGCTGTAGATGTGAATGAAAGTTTAGACATGTAAATATTCAGCAAAATTTAATTGCCCTGCAGGAAGAAAACCTGCCTGACTGTCCTTAATCCTAGCTTCTGTGCACCGACTAGTCTTTTATGACTTCAATGTACTTGTCATAGTTACTGTGTGGATTAAACAACACCTGTTTGTTAATAAATAYTCTATTTGTTCCAACGTATAAATCGGGGAGAGGGGAAGATTGCAGATCATACCTTACAGAAATGTCAAAGGATATGCAAAGTCTTTGATGGCCTCCTGAATAATGTAAGGTATACTTGCATTTTCATTAGAGTAGCAGTCTACTCCTGAGCAAGATAGAAAGCAATTTGTGCCCTGAGGAAAGGTATGTGACAGAAGTCTACATTCTTAGAAAGCAACAGTAAGCAGTGCCAGCAATATCCGGTAGATCAAATGTTTCTAGGATCTCATGTTACTTGTCTGTGAAATCAGATTGAACCGCTGGCTCCCAAGGAACTTATAATATGAGTAACGTTCCCAGCTAAAATACTGCTTTGTAAACTAAACAGCACTAAATGCATATTACATCTCCTTCATCACTACTGCTAGGAATCCCAGCATACAATTGTTAATTCCAGCTGCATTTATTAGTGGGCTCGTAGGTAATGAAACATTCATTCTCCAATGTCATTTGCTGTGCCAGCTGCAAAGTCAATGCAGAATTAGTCACATTTCAATCACTGTTTGGTTACTCTACCCAAAGAGATTCTCTTGAATCAATCACTAACTAAATCAAAAAGCAAAATAAAATTGTCTTTCAGCCAAAGTCTACACTGGCATATGGAAGATCTCTTCCTTCTGACTAGTAATACAGGATGCATAAGGAAGAGCATGCATGTTTCTGGACCTGCTGTACACCTCCAACTCAAGGTGTATATATAGCATGCCTTGAAATTTGACATTTGCTGCCAGTTCATTTGTGGTATGTGGTGGAGTCAAAATGAGTTGCAGCTGGATGATATGGAGGCTAGAGTAAAGGGAGCAAATGGTTGTGCCCAGTGATATAGTATGAGAAACAGAAAGGAATTCAGAGTAAATTCGGGAGATTGGCATTAAAACATCGAAAGTCGCAGGTTATAGTCACTAACTAGAACACAGACTTTTGCTAGGCTTGTAGTATTATTACATTAGTAATAAGAAGACATTTTGGACTACGGATAATATATTAGTGATAATAATTTTGGTGTTAATTCTGCAGAGAGCTCATTATTCACACTTGATGCACATCTGACATTATCTCAAAGGTAAATTTGTAACTTGCCACAGAGATCTGCATGATCCTGAGCTTGTTGAAACCCAGGTTGAGTGATGTAAAACCCAGTAGGCTCTGCAACAGAAAGACATGGAATCAATACTTTAAATGGAACAATTTCAGAAATGTACTTTGTTGTTGTTGTTTCTGTTTTCATGAAGGATGACATTTCAGCCTTATGTGGAGAATCTGACTAAAGCCTAGGCAATACTTATGGACCATCTAAGCTCTAGCCCTTTGACTTATTTGGAACACTATCAGACTAGTGTGTCTTCGGACTACTCACTCTGGTGTGGAATTTCACCCTTTGGGTTTATATTATCATACTTCGTTGCAAAAACCTGGTGAAAACTGAGTCTGACTATGACTACACTCTCCAAATAYGCCTCCCTGAAGCTGACCTCTTTGCATTTCTTATCTGGCTACGTTTAAAGCTGCTGACACTTTTATGTAAAACTTAGTCCCATCAACCTGAAAGAAAAGACCAAATCTAGCTGTGTTCTGCAGAAAACAAGCACAGCTACTGTAACTTATTTGCCCAGGTGGTCATACAGCAGCCCATGATATTATGTTAGTTGTTCTTGTTGTTGAGCTTTTCCAATTAGCATCCTAGAACAAAAAGTTTATATCGAAATGCATGTTTAAGCACTGAGGATCAGCATCTCCTATTTAATGCCTTGGCAGGGGAAGCGCCGTTGGGCAATTTTGTATTTCGCAAATAGCATCACTGTCAATACTGGAGCCCCTAACAGAGTAAAGCAATTGGGGTGTCAGAAACTGGCCTTCCACCACACAGATTCTATATTTCTTTTGGATTATTATTGTATTTATGGTTCAGCCCGTGAAGATCAGAGTGAGCAGAGGTAACGGTGACATTGCAAACCATTGGATCAAATATCAGTATAACTTCCTGCTTAGCAAAAAGAGCATAGGGATTCACCCCTGTGGAGTATAGAACTGAAGGGATTATCCGCTCCGCTAAAACCCATCCCTGCAATCACCTGACCAAACCAAGTTCATCTCATGCACCAGAGCCTACAAAACATCTCCCAGCACCTTGTAGCAACTGTAAGGTCTGTAGTGAAAGGTGAAACGTAACATAACGTACACCAGCTGAGGACCTGTCCCTTTTCCTCTGCCTGCCTCTCTTTTCTGGGTCTTTTAAGATCTAGCTAACATTTGTTCTTAATGAGTCTGGATATGATTAGCTTTTGCCACATTGTGGCACCAGTGCCCAAAGTAGCAATAGTCTGTGCTGCGCACTGAAAAATGATGTGAAGGGGACTAGGCTTAAATATCTCTAAATAAAATGCTAATGCAAAATAATAGTCTTCATCTTCTGTAAAGTACTGAATATAAAAAGGGTAATATTGGTCTTGATCCAAAAGTCACAAGGTGCTTTAGTTCCACTGCTTAATGTTCCTGCTGAATTTTCTACGTCAGACATCTGCATGGCAGCATTAGGTCAACCAAGCTAAGGTTGTTATTCTAAGTACAGGGTGAAAAAACTAACCATGACCTGGAATATAAAACGTTGACATTAAAGGTCTGCTGCTCCTTGTAAAGAGCGTGGTTTTGTAATTTAAAGAAATCTGATCTCCTGAAAGTGCCCTGCTGGGCCTGCAGCTGACATCATGTTTGTCTGAGCTTTAACAGATTCAACAGGACTAGTATGATTAAAGCAACTTTCAGCTCCCTGTATTTTTGGAACAGAGCTGTGGAAAAGACACTTGGAGTTAAAGATGACAGCTCCCTGGAGATCTTGACTTCACCAGCTTCATTAGAAATTAAATTACAAAACTTAAAGCTATAGCTGAAAAGGATCCAGAGTTTATTTGTGATTCCTTGGTTACCTGTGAGAAATCAGTTATTTTTTTAGTTGTGGTCATTTAGGAACGGTGTGAAAGGTATGTGCCCAGGAGCRAGTTACCAGGAGCAAGTAAACTAAGATTGCATTCATGGCCTCTAATTTAACCTGCTGTAACTGGTTGTGCATGCATTCCTACCCAGCTATAAATGCTTGGCAGCTACCTCTCAGCAACAAATTCATGGTGAGGCAGGGTAATAAGACATTGTCCTTGCTCTGTACTGATTAAATGAAGAGCAGACTTTCAACTCTGACTGCACTGTTGACATTTTATCACAGCCCTCATCGAGAAGACTATCTTGGAAGGTCCAGAGGGAAACAAGTGCATGTAATTACCACATATGCAAATAGAACAATTGTATGTATCAATGAGATAATTCTTATCTACAAAGGTCAGCAGGTAGGTGCCAGCTGCACTACATTTGTACACAGAATGTTATCTATAACATAGACAGGTATATTTCTGCACAAAGACCTTGAGTCCTGCTTTAAAACAATTTTCTTTTTTTGCATTCTTTTAACAATATTGTTTTTCAGTTATGTTAGGGGATTTATGTATCTCTGCCTTTCACTGCAACTGCTTGCCTTGATCTGCTTGAACTCCTTATCTTGATCATCACAGCTCCCATCACTATCATTACATTTTGTCAAGAAACCATTCTGGAAAACTACTGTGTTACCTTACAAAAGAGCATTGGATGTAATTCACCACTGTGAGGCATCTGGTCTTGCCTATGTTATTCACCAATGAGATCTCAGCTCAGTCTGAAAATTTGAGTTATGTTCTAACCTTGCACTGATCTCTTTGTTCAGCAGTGAATTTCTCTTCTTAGAAATCCCTTCAAAACTGTAAAACAGAAATTATAATATAATCAGCAAGCCTCTGGCATAAAAACCAGACTGTACTTGCAGAAGTCTAAATAGAAGTAATACAGCCAAAAAGACACTATGACCAAAGCACCATCCACTATAAACTAGTCTATTTTAGGAATAGACTAAATTTCCAACTAAAAGATGCTTGAACTTACTCTAGACTTTAAGATCCTCTGCATGCTTTCAGATGCAGGTGGAGGGAGCCGGTTGCCTCTAAACTTTTAGAAGCAGAAGAGTTGAACGTGATAGGTTCAAAAGGTGTTCTGCATGGCTATGGAGAATTGCAGGGAGGACTCCATTCAAAAGGATGTTGCAAGCAGCAACATTAAGGTACATCTTCAGCGTGCACCTTAGCCTGGGCAAGCCTTGCAGTTATCAGGTTTCCAGTACTGTGCCATGCAGACTGGAAAGGAGGGTGGGTGAAGGTGGGGCAGCTATAAGTCTTGGGCAGCCCTCCAGAAGAGCTCTGGCAGAAGTGGCTGCCGGTGGATGGCGTTGAATCATTGCACCCTGGCGGCACAGCTCTGTTCAGCTAACACCATCCGGTTTCTGAGCAGCACTGGTTTCCTTTGGTAGCTCTGGCTGCAGGAAGGTTGCAGCCACTCACTCCAACTTCCTCCCCAGACAGACAGTCTGTCTGGAAGGCTYGGTGCCAGGGTTCATGCTGGCACAGGGGTTCAGCCCCTAGTTAGGAGGATTTTGTTACTAACGCATTTGTAATACTGATGRTGTTAGTACCTACAGTACTGTCGTGCTTTTTACAGAAGCTGTATTTGTTTGCTCCTACATGAACAAGTAGAAACAGAAAGGGTGTTTTTTTCATGTTACGTAGTGAGAAGTGGAAACCAACACTTAAAACCTTTTTCCCTAACGTCCTGACCCACTGTGCTGCTTTACCCATAGAGGCTGACAGAAACAGAGAACTTGGACCAACGTGCATTTCTCCTCATTTTGCAAACTGACCAAGTTCCTCTTTCCGATGCGAGGTAGTACGTGGTAAGACCAAACTGTTAGCTAATCCTCTGTTCTGGAATCCGACTGACAAAGGGGTAGAGTAGTGAGACATTTTCCTTCTGTAATCTGTTTAAGTAAATGAAATTAATCCTCCTCTTGGCCAGTTTTAAAGATCAAGTCATAAAAGCCTGGAATAGTTCTGTTGTATACATTTCCCTTGGAAAGTATCTGCTTCAGCTTTTCTCTTTGTTAATCAGGTCTGAGACCCTCATTAGAGAATAGTTTATTCCCAGCTTTAGTTAATATTTTTCAAATGTGCTGTATTTGTATACATTAATTCCTGCTCTCTCAGTTCTCAAAGATTATCTGAGGACAGGACAGCTAATGTCTACCTGAAACCTGTCAGATTTTTTTCCCGATGTCAGAGTAGGGACAGGAAAATTATCTGTAGAAAATAACTTRCCAAACTAGTTGTCGGTCCTTTCCCTTTTGCAAGACTATTCTTGATTTTGTGGGTTTTTTTCCCGAGCAGTGGATTGTTTAAAAGCGGGTTCATTATTCAGTGCATATTGCAAGCAAACCTGTTTAAATTCTGATGTCTTTGGGAAGATTGTTCACCTTATGTATTCATTTTTTTCATAATTTCTGTGATGACCACCACCTGCATGCACTAATCCTACTGTACTGTTTCTGTTCCTTACCAAGCAAGCAGAAGGTAAGGAAAATGTTTGTGAGATGGTCTTTGTTGTCTTACCAGGACTTGAATTATTTTTAGGGCAGGGCCATACCAACTGGTGCAGTTAAAAGCTAACATCGTGTAAGCTGGGAGTATTGCCATTGCATTCTTGGCCACTTTGGGTCAGATCCTGCCTTTCCTAGCAGGGATAAGTTTGTACTACCTTCTTTTTCTTCTGCTATTGCCACACAAGCAAGGACTTACGACATACTYGTGTACAGATCTGTCTATAAGTGTCTTAAAGGAATGCTGCCACCTTAACGACTTGTTCCCTCCCTCTCCTACAGATAAATTACTTTTCAGACCACACAGCTTACTACCCTGGTCTTAGGGCACAGCTTTGCCAGTGCTGGCTTGGAAGGGGGACTTGAAGGAAGAGTGTGAGACTGTCATTTTCAGTGTCAGTGCAGCCTTAGGCATACTTAAACGGATTGTGAAACTGCACCCCTAATTAGGGCTTTGGACAGAGAGCCTGGCCATGAATGAGTGTATTTGCTTGCAAAATGCCCCTGACCTAAGGCATTTCCATGCAAGCAGGTGCAGATTACTTTCATGCAGTTTGGCCTGCACTAATCCTTGAACTGGGAGTGCAGGAGAATGAAATGCAGAAGGCAGAGCTCCTTCTCTCAGGCACAGCCCTGTGCAAATGTGGCCACACTGCTTCTAGACCCAGGGTGGCAAGAGGGTGTTGCACTGTGTGGCCTTCTCAATTAAAGTCTCAATTAAAATCTCTATCAGCTAGGTGCAGAGGGCGACTCTAGATCACAGAGGGAGGCTGAGCTCAGACATAGTGACTAAGGCCATCCTTTGAGTGGCAAAGCACACTTCCCGTCCTCACCTGACTCTTTTTCCCTGTTCTTAAGACCATTGAGTATCATGACAGCCCCTGGACAGGATGTTAAATACTGGCTTGATCAAGTACTTCACTTTTTTTTCCCCACTTAGGCTTTTTAATCAGCTAGAGCTTACAAATCTAGTAAATCAAATATTTCTCCTACCCATGGTATTAAATTGCATGCAAAGCACTGTGGGCAGGTAGCCAGAACAATAACAAAGCCGCCTTGAAAGTATTTATCTTTGGCAATACTTTATACTTCTCACTGCTGTCTATCTGAATCTTTCAGTGTATTTTAAACTGTCAGTGAATTAAACCTCACAAGTGAGGTTATCTCTCTTTTCCAATTGGAGAAACCAAAAACCAAAGGTGTTACAAGCAGAATTTGGAGACCCCTTTATGTTTTGAGTACTACTCAAGCCCTGGGACCCACTGAAGACAAGAGGGCTATTCACAGAGCATGGTACTGTGCCATGCGAATCTGGCCGTGTGACTTACTTGTCAACATGAGGTTAGTCTAGAAAGAGATGCCGTGTCTCCTGATTCTTGGTTGTGCACCTCAGTTACACTGCTGGCTTTTTTTTCTCTCTTTAGAAGTAGTATTATTGAAAAGTCAGGTAGTAGCAGTGTTGAAGACAGTACAAAAGCCCTCAGAAGAAACACTTTTGGGTGTGATTGGATCATACACACAGAATTTTCCGAAGTATCAAGGCCTGATCCCAAAGAAATGCAAGGCTCAGTGCATTTACTGCTTTAGCAGTTACAACTACCTGCAGTTCCATATGGCTTTGGTTTTCTTTTCCTCAGAACAGTGGGATCCTCTTGCTGTAGGCATGAGATGATTCTTTTTTTTTCCCTTTTTATCTACCCTGAGTCATTTTGCTCAGCAATGCACAGGTGGATACTTTTGGAAAGCATAGTTGTGTGGCATATTTATATGATTGGCTTGAACTATGAACTAGAAGAGGAAAATCTAAAGGGGATGACAGGAATTCAAAGACTTGTTAAAACAGCTTGAAAATTCCGGGAATTCAAATGGGAACCTCACAACGGTCTGAACTCACATAGGCTTGTTGTGGTGCCAAAAATTTCAAATTAACCAGTAAATTAAAATAAAGACAGGAGTCAGATTTTTAATTTTATGGGATTGTGGTAGGGCTGGAGGAACCAGGGGAGATAAAAAAAATGATGGCAACACAGTTGTACTTTTTAAAAAAGAAGGAGGAGATGCCCTCAAAGATATTATCTGAAGTAGAATGTATTGATAAAATGGAAAATTAGGTTATGCAAATCAGCACTGCAAACACGTTGGGGTAACCAGGAACTGTGTAAGATCAGATAAAACTGGCCTATACTATAGAGGAACAAAAATACGTACCAGTGGCCCTTACTGACAGAAAGGAACTGTTTGTTCCCTAAGGCAACTGAATCTCTAGAAACACCTGTGACAGTTCTACTGAACATAATTATAGTTGTCAGATGAAAAGAAGATGCGATAAGATCAGATAATTCTGTCATTCAGAACTGAACGTGAGGTCCACTGAAATCAATTAGGTATTTCCAGGTTACTTCAACAGATGCCGGGTCAGTGAGGGAAGAACTTGCATAGGACCTGACTGTGGCATTGCAAAGCACAGAAATGATTATGCGTAGCACAGCTGCCTTGGGGAGAAAACCAGGAGTTTTGAGGAAATGTCCTGCTTTGTGATGCTGATGTGTCACCTCCTGTCTGCTCAGGAGTGCATGGATTGAGGAGCAAACAAGAGGAGAGGTGGAGCTCAGTGTGAGGGTGCTATAGATCATAAATACATACATACAGGTATTGCTTTAACTGTGCGGGTTGAAGTTACAGATATTTTGACAAAATTTAGATATTTTGAAGCTAAGTTTTCCTGAATTCTGAATCAGAAAAGAAATGCAAATATGTATAGCAATTCAGATATCCCAATGCTTAGGACTGTATATACAAGCRATGCATAAAAGCCTATATACTGTCTGGACAGTAACATGCATATGTGAGGGTTAAATAAAAATTAGTTTAATGAAGGAACAGATTTCTCTACCAAAATTCCAGCGACTTCAAAGCAAAGAATTTAAGAATAGGATATTTCAAAACTAGTAACTTGACAATGCCCTTGCTAGCTAATGATCTAAGCATACGAGAAATCTGATGTGGCTATCATGCATCAAGTTGTTGGCATGGATCTTGAGAGTCTGGTACATTATTTAAAAAATAATTGGGGGGGGAGGACTATTCTAAAAGAAATAAGTCTTGCAGTAAGTAAGCTTTTTGCATTTTAGCCAAACAACCTTTTTGAACATGGCACTGACGAGAACAAAGGAGCAAGGGTTGTTCCCCACTTTTATGTTATTCTTAACTCTTGAGGGAACAGTGAAATTAGTTTCATCCACGGTTTGAAAGATGGTTGTTTCTGCTAGCCTATTCTACGTGTTTTCTAATGACAGTTTTCACAGGTAATCGCCTGCTTTCAACCAGCTTCAAAGGGGAAACACAAATGATAATTTAGACTTCATGTGAACCCCGATAATATTCTTAATCATAAGAAAAGATTCCTTGAGATGTGTTCACACAGAGTAAAAAAAAAAAATCCTWTTATAAATAGCAGCATAGCTGATATTAACAGTAGTCCTGACTTAAAACTGCTGCATGTGTATGAGTGCACGCTCATGTGTGTGTGCGCGAAGAGGGTAGGAGAAAGCCTTATTTTCCTGAGTGGTGACCTTGTTTAAAAAAAATATGTGGCTTGGTCTTTTAAGCAGTGCAGACTTAAATGCTAAAAAACAAATTTAGATCCCAGTTTAGGCAAGAGTTTATTTACGACAGCACTTCACAAGGCTTTTTAGAATAGTCAGTGGGACTTTTATACATATTTTGTGATGGGTCCAGTCTTTAAGGCTTTGTAATACACACAAGCTTTTGGCTAAAAGTCAGTGACTTTTACTGAGGGATATTCTGACACGACTAAGTAGACTTTTTCTTTCAAAGCTTTAATTAAAAGCCAATGAGATTCTAACTGCGGATTCTAAGTATCCACAGGTATTGTGTTGAAATAACATTGCAAATAGGGCCATGGCAGCATGCGGGAGATGCTACCTGCCGCTGCAGAAGTCCCATCTCCAGGGTGTATCCGGCTGTGCGGAGGAGATCTTCGGTACCACAGCGCTCCATCTGCCGGTGCGTGGGAGAAGTCTCCTGTGCACCTCCGCCTCCCCTTGCGAGAACACCCTCTGCAGCCTTGGAAGCCGGCTCTGAGTGATTTTTCGTGGCTTAGATCAACCTGCGAGGCTGCTTTCGTGCTGGGGAGAGTTGCGATATTTAGCCCGTGATATCACCTTACTTCCTTCCTCTCCTACATTGCTGTCAAGGCATCTTCATCCATCATCGAGGCTAGGGGCTGATATCGCATTTCAGCCTTTTAAGAGCTGGGATTACGAGGCAAGGATCTCTGAATGACCCAGTCTCAAACCGCAACTAGCTGTGGCTGCCAATTCTTTTGATTGAGTAGTAACTGCTGTGCGTAAAATGGTGGTCTAGAAGGGGGCAAAAGTACGCAAACATCTATTGCTAATGTCTGAGGTATTCATTTACCATCTGCACTTGGTAATGTCTTGTCAGTGACCTGATCATAGGCTAAAAAAACCCCTTTGAAGTGGGCGAAAAAAATGTCTGGATATCTGAACAGTGCTGGGGTTATCCATTCAGTAAAAACAGATCTCAAACAGATCTTTAACTGCAGTGACAGTCAATCTGCATGGCTAGTGCTAGTTAGAAAAACTCGAGTGGAAATTTTTTCTTCAAGAGGACCAAAATATATTGTTTGGATTTTGACTTTTTACTATGACAAAAAGTTGGTTTCCTGATGCAAAAATTAAGTATTTGTTTCAAAACGTGATAATACATGATGCTCAGTGTTGTTCGTTTCCCTAAAAAGACGTGACTTAAGAAATTGGTTCATTTTGAACAGCGTTACCTTTGCAAGTCGAAAATGATTCAGCCAAGGGCTTTCCAATCAAATTTATCATGATTTCTTCAGCTTCTGAAAGCAATACCAGAAGTTAATAACAGCTTATGTAGACATATTCTAATCTTTCCTGGGGCAGAGAAACTAAGATGACCCTACTTTTCCACCTGTAAAACTAATTTCCTTTAACTGAAGTCAGGGTTTGCAGCCGGCTCCTTGCAATGCTTTGCATTTGTGCAGCTTGGGGAAGCTTCCAAATCTCCCAGCTACTGCAAGGGAAACGGGGAGCGGGAGTTAGGCTGGAAGGAAAAGTGAGATCGTCTGGAATAAAGATTAGTCTGTGTGTAAGTTCTCAGGAGTTCCTCGCGGACTTTTCTATCGGTGTGTTCGGACTCGTAAAGGCGGCCCGGAGTCTGTAAGGTTTTAATAATCACTCAGTGCTGAGGGCCGGTTATCAGACATCCGTGTTCGCCCTGGCCCCTGTGCCTCCGGCCGTCAAGCGAGGCAGCCGTCGGCCGGCAGAGGGCGCGGGGCGCGCGCAGCTGCCCGCCGCAGGGCCCGGCCTGAGGGGCGGCCCCCCTCCCTCGGCGGGGACCCCGGCTGCTGCGGCGGCGCCGCCTCCTGTGACCTCAGCTCTGGCCCCTGAAATACCGCACCGGAGTGGGAGCGTCGGCGGAGTGTTTATCGGTGCCAGTCATACCCCCACCCCCGCCTGGCAGCCCTCCTTCTGCCACGCTGCCCCCGCCAGCAAGCCCCTGAGCCCTCTTACACAGCCACCTCCCCTGATCTGTCCCCACGTCCTYCGCTGTGCCCGTCCTCCCCCCATCACAAGGTACCTACCACAAGGGTATGAAGTGGTCTCATCAGGCCCTGACAAAAGGGCTACTTCTCTTTTTTTAACATTTAATACTTTAAGGAACTACCTTATCTGATTAAATATGAAAATCATGTTCCCTTTTTTTTTCTTTTTTTTTTTCTTTTTTTTCTTTATCTACCAGGGCAGTGCTGCCCCTTGTGATTTCTCCTCCTTGAGGTCTTTCCAGCCATTGCCGCCTTTGCTCGCCTTGCCCAAGCATCCCTGGCTTATTCTCCCCCAGGGTCACAGCTCCAGCAGCAACCTAAGCCCAGCTGCCTCAGCCCTGCTGGGGACCCCTCGACATCGTTGCTGTCGCTCTGTACGTTGCTGCCTACACAGCTCAGAATAATCCCCACAGGGAGCTAATACTCTCAGGCCTTCCGTGGCAACACCTTCCAGGTGAGAAGTCTTGCTGAGGACAAAATGCTGGCCACAAGTCCCTGCTCGTATGAAGTTACAGTTTGGAGGAGTGAATTTTGGTTGTTTCTGCTGCTTCATTCAAGGTGCTCAGTTCCTCCAGCATGGTCCTCCCAGTGCTGTGCTACTGGGAAATGTCATTGCCATGCACCACCTTTTTTTTGCGTTAAAGTCAATACTTTAACAATATTTTCCTCAATGATCCAGTTAGCTTGTTTTCACATGACAAAAAGTGCATTTCAAATTTGTATCCAGCTCACCCGCTGGATGATGGACTGAGGACTAAGCTGAATAAATGAGACTAATTATGGCCCCTTGTAAGATGAGTCTCTGCCCCTTTATCACTTCTGCACTGTCAACAGAGCTTCTCTAAGTGCGTCAGTGGTGTTTGATCAGAAAACGTTCAGTTAATTAAGATGTTGCATGCCTGAGGTTTGACAACCATTTTTAGCATCTTAGGCAGAGTTTCAACGGAAGCTGGCCTGCGTTTTTGGTGGCTCTCTCCTGGGAAGGAAGCTGGCTTGTTCTCCCAGGATCTAGAGAGGCGGCGCTGTGCTCCCGCAGTCCCTGCGCTGCTGCAGAATGATCAGCCCTCCCTGGGGGAGGCCCAACAGGTTTCCAAAGTCTCTGTCTCCAGAGAGAGAGCATCTGCACAACCTTAAAGGACGCTCCCCAGCAACTATTACAATAGTCTGCAGGCTACAGCGATACTCCTCAGAGCGATACTCACTCAGCTTCTACGCGAATGAGTTCTCTGTACCTCTATCGTAAAACATAAGCTTTGTGGAAGGTGTTTTAGCAAGCTCTGGTCACAAGTGATTCAAAGCCAATATTCCCAATGCATCCTTCCTTGTAGGGAACACAAAAAATCATCAATGGGAAGGTTGAAAAGTCAGTGTGCACCAACGCAGCGTTATATATAGAGATATATGCGTGTTTCCATACATGTCCCTGGCCTATCAGATGGTCTTGCTGACAGCTGTCAGTAGGTTCCAATAAGGTTTATAAGCTAAAATGTTCACAAAACATTACTTTTCCTTTTATCTGGAAGTTTCTTCTCTGATTACACCACAATGTCCCATGGAGTATACTTGTTCTTGGGGCATGGGTTTACAATACAAACAGATTTAGGGTTGGGGATTTTTTAAGCACATTGAAAAATGCTTGCTTTCTCAAAGTTCAACATGCAGAAGTTAAAAAGAATAAACTGGAGTAACTGTTTGTAAACACTTCACTGTATGTTTTGCATTCAAACATAAATGATACGCTATTTTCTCACTGAGCCCTATGCAAAGTATGGAATAATTCTGCCCTAAAAATGAATCACTACTATGTAACGAAGGGGACCGTTTTCTGTGGGGCCTGAATTACGCAACTGTAAGTTGCTGTGGCAGTGGGATTGCAGGAAGAAGGAGGGACAACCTTCCCCCAGTCATGGAAGGGGGGACATGGCCCGGCAGCTGGGTTCTTTCTCCATCGCAGTGATCCCGTGCTTAATCAGTCAAACCCAGAGCCCTCTAGGGAGCCGTTAACTGTGAGTTTCTCATTGCCTGGCTTGTTACCTATTTGCAGAAATGCCAAGCATTGTCAGCTGCAAACAAAAGGCTTCGGGAGCAGTCCGCTGAACCAAACATCCCGCAATAGTCTATCTGAAAAAAATCAGGTCATTGGCATCAAGCAGGATATTAGTTGATTTGTCTGTCATGGCTCTTCATCTATAAATTGCAAATTATATTGTGAATTACTTTACCTCTCCAACCCCTTACATCAAAGGATGCTGACATAAAATGATGTTTATGAAGTACTATAGCAAGCACTGTTGAAGAAAGGCCAGTGAGGAAATGTGTGCACTAAATATGGCCTAGGGCCACATATTTAAGAATGGGGGGGGGGGGGGGCGGAATTGCTGGCTTCTAATTCAGTAGGCACCATGCATCCTGTGCTTTGAAAGAGGCAGTGTTCAGCTTAAAGATTGCATTTTTTTATTATATATACATAAAGCAAAGGAACTAGGGACTGAAGTATGGTTACAGAATTAAGGTTTGCTCAAGCTGTCCCATGTTTTCTAACTTTTGAGGGCTTTAATCTGCAGCAGCATTGACTGTAGAGCTCTTAGGTTCAAAGAATAGAGGGGGACGTTAGGCAGCATTGCCTGGATGCTGCCTCAGGGTGACACCTCCTCTGCCGCACACCCTGCTGTCACCTGAGCTCAAGCGGCTCCGGCCTCCCCAAGCAAAATTCACCTTGTGTGCCTAACTTGTCTGCCCTGCCCCGTCCCGCCCGGCGCTCACCGCTCGGTGCTGTCTTCTCAGCTCGCCGTCTCCTTACCCTGCCTTAGCGGCGAGCGGGGACCGGCCGGGGAGCCTCAGATCCCGCCGTGGCCAGCCGCGGAGACGCTAACGCCCGCGCTCTCTGGAGCGTTGTGTTTTAACGCTGCGTGGAAAAGCCGCTGCCGTTTCCGTTCCTGGTACCAATGCCGGTCACGGCATCCCGGGCGCGGGTCAGTCCCGCCCGGCAGGTGAGCGGGCCCCGGGCGGCCCCGCCGCCGCCCAACGGCGGTAACGGCCCGAACCGCCAGGGGGCGGTGCCACGGGCACGTGGGGTGAGCCCGTCCCTATGGCGAGGGCCAATCCGGGAAAGGCGCGCAGCTCGTGCGCTACTTAACGGTCACTGGGACCCTGCCCCTTCTACACGCTCCGGGGAGTCGTGGCGCCYACGCCCTCCATCTCCTCGCACTGCGCCTGCGCGGGGCCGCCCGACCAGCCCCTCCTCTCCCACTCCCTGCCCTACGGCAGCGGCTGGCGTCTCGCGCTGGGCGCCGCGGGCGGCACGCGGCTCCCTCGCAGCTCCCTCGCAGCTCCCTCGCAGGCGCGCGGCTTCTCCCCTCTCCCGCGGGCGGGCGGAGCCGCGGCGGCGGCGGCGGCCGCTGCTGCATGGAGCTGCCCGCGTGAGGGAGGGAGTCTCGCGGCCGCCCCGCCCCCGCTCCAGGTGATGCCAGTGACCGGGGTGACGATGCCGTTGGCGCGGCGGCGGCGGCGGCGACCGTTACTGATGGAGAAGGAGGCGGCGATGGGGTCCGCGCGGGCCTTGTCGTCGGCCCCCGCCACCGGCTCGCACCTCGGGGCCGCCCTGCCCCGCCCCTGAGCCGCGGGGAAGCGCCAGTGGCCGGCCCGATCGCCCGGCTCCCCCCGGCCGCCATCTCCCCCTCCGTCCTCGATGTCTCCCCCGCGGCGCGGAGGTCCCTTCGCCGGCTCCCCGCCCTCTTGCTCCTCGCCGCAGCCCTCCCGCCCCGCGGTCCGGCGGCGAGAGGCGTCCGGCCTCCCAGTCGTCAGGCCGCCGCTGCCGCCCGTCCCCCCCGGCTGAGGAGCGGCGAAGGAGAGGCCGCTGGACCACCCGCCACGATGAAGGTGGAAGCGGGAGACAACTCCATGATCAACCTGTCGGTGCAGCAAGTGCTGAGCTTGTGGGCACACGGCACCGTCCTCCGCAACCTCACCGGTAACTGGGCGGCGGCCGGGAAGGCGGCGGGGCGTGGGTATGCAGGGAGGAGGTTGGGCTGGCTCTGGCGCACGCGTGGGGGCGGCGGGGCGAGCTGCGGGCCGAGGGGGCTGGTGTGCGGAGAGTTGTGTGCGTTTGCGTGTGCGCTCCTGCGTGTAGGTGGGCAAGTAGTGCCGTCAGCGTCCGGCCGTCAGGTCTACCCCCGCCGCCCCGCCAGCACAGTCCTCGGGCCCTCGGGGGGGGAACCGGGGGAAGCCGCTCCGTGGCTGGAGAGCGAGCCCCGTGGTACACAATGGAGGGCGTGGGTTAGGACCGGTGTGTAGGGCTGGGGGTCGTCTCCCTGCGTATTACACGTAGGGAGGGCTGGTGTTTGTGTTTCTGAGTCTGTGTGCGTGCATGTTTTTTTCTGTGAGCATGCATATAATGTGTGTGTATGCTTGGAGGGTTTGGGTGTGGGGTTGGTATGTCCAGGGAAACGAGAGGGATCTGTGTGTTATGTGTTGGGAGGACTGGTGTGTGCACCTGAGATCTGGTACGACTGCATGAGTAAAGGAGCTGATGATGTGAACGTGTTCACTCACTTTTGTATGTACGTATATAATAAAAGGCTAATGGTATAGGGTATGTGTATATGAGCGAATTGATGGGTACCTGTGTGTGAGTAAAGGGTTGTAGAAAGTGTGTGTGAATGTATAAATATGTATAGAAGGCTGGAGTATGTTTGGGGGGGTGGTTTTTTTGTGGATATATGCTCACTGGCATTTGACAGAAAGCTATAAAAAACAAACAAAAAAAAAAGAGAAATGAATGTGAGAAGCAGGGACTCTCTTCTCCACCCCACCCCCAGTATGTCCCTGGACAGTCAGAGCTATGGGAGTTAGTGGGGTGGCAGGTGTTTGCTGACAAATAGACATAATCTTAAGCATCAGGGATTCTTAGAGACTGAACTCTTCTGAAAAGGTTCTGTGAGCCAAAGTAGAGTCAGGTCTGTCTTCTCTGTTAGGAGAGGAGAGCTTTAGCTAGCTTTGGCAAGAACTGGCTTTTTTCTGTTCAGTCTCATGCTGAAAAATGGGTGTGGACTACTGTGAAACCCAAGGCATATAGTGGAGAGGTGTATCTTCTGATTTCCTATTCTGTCCAGGTGTAAAGAAAAGCATAAGCTTCCAGCTCTGAATAAGGAGGGATTTGGTGTCAATAGCAGAGATGTTACTGAGTAAATTCTTTCTACTTTGTGTAGGGGTATATTAGGTGGTGACAGATTAGTGGAAAATGTTCAGTAAAGAGGATATGTYTCTAATATTTATGAAAATATTCTAATAATTATGAAAGAGTCTTATGCTATTCCCCCCCCCATATTAATGATTGATAGATTTATTTATTTAAATCTACTCAAGGTGGAAGAAGTATGATGAAAATAGAGGTGCAGCTGAAATTGAAGCTGTGGCAAACAGAAAGTGATCGTCTTAGGCTTTATTCTCTTTCTTGTTCTTTTAACCTCCAGGATACTTTTTAATGTAATAAAAAGGTTATACAGATTTTTTTTTTATTGTTTGATCCATGAACTTTTTAAGATGTGTTTCTGATGATTAAATTTTCCAGGTATTAGTGTGGTGACACACTACTACAGCTCACTTTCTCAATAGTTATTTTTGCATACTTATTATAAAAATACAATTTGTACTCTTAAATGAAAAAGTTAACAATGGATTTAAAATTTCTTTGTGCCAGACATCCTCTATAAAGTTTTTCTTATTAGAGCATTATGCGGCATAGGTGTTTCTATGAAATTCAGTGCTGAGTGTTAAGTAAGCAAAACAGTTTGCTTCTCGGTGCTTTTGCAATATAACGAGGGGTTGCACAAAGTATTTTTAATGTGGAATGGTTTTTCTTTTTAATTTAAAAAATATGAAAAATAATTATCTGTYGTAGTATTGTTGGAGAATGTCAGTGTCAGCTGTAGTTGCACTACGGTTTCTGAATTGGTGCTTAAATGCAGGTTGTCCTTATAGCCATAACCAGTTGTGCTGAATGTTCTTATGGACTGTCAACAGTTAATAACTTTCTCTGGATTTAAAATCTTCTATGTAAGATACACCGTTACTGATTACATCTTAGGACATTGTTTTTAAKATAATAATTTATATTAACAAATAGCTGTTATTAAACTTACATAAACTCTTCCTAAAACACTTACCAAATGTAGAAGTAAATTTTGTTCAAAAACAGAAGTTCTGGTTTTTCCATGCTAAGAAAATAGGTGTGTGAATGAGTTCTTGTTTGACTAAATTCATTCCCTTTTGCATCTCTGTCAAGTATAAGGAGAAACTTCTTCAGAGTACTGGCAAAAGAAATCCATAAATATACAGTTTTCCATGAATATTCTTTAAGACTGCTTTGTGTTTATTTTTGGACTTAAAGTTGTGATCTGGACTTGGCTTTTAAGTTGCACAAGTAAAAACTTATCTTCTTTAGATAAACAGTGGTGATTATGTTTGCACAAAGTTGTAAAGTTTTATCAACAAACTCATATCCTTCTTAAAAAATACATTAATTTTCCAAAACTTTCAACAGGGACCTGATATGAACTCCAGCCTAAACCAGGAAGTGCTTCAAACCTTAATGGTTTAATTTTGGGGATTTTTGTCCTCTTAATGAGAAGCTGAACCATTATTTTTATACCATATATCTGATTCAGGTTCAATTAAAAAAAAAAAAAAAAAAATCACATCTTTCATGTATGGCCCAAAATACCCAGGAGACCACAGGCAATTTCATTCCTGCCACATACACATCACACCCTGTGATAGCCAAAGCAGCAAGCACTGTTCTCTGTAGCTGAACCTTGGCCCACCAACATGATGTACTTTGCTTCATATCTTCCTACCTTCACTTGGGAGGAAGAGGAGTGTTACTGTAAATGGCGGAGGTAAGGGTCTAGTAACCATGGGAGAGGAGGCTTTTACATCACCCTGTTTTACCTCCTCCAGCAAATCCCAAGAACAGCCCTTTTAGACGGACCGGTTGTGTTTTAGTTAGTGGTAGATCAGGGTTTACTAGAACAAGTCAGATAATAGCTGAATCTGAAATGAAAAAAACATCCCAGTTTGAGTGCCCATTAAAATAAATATTTATGTTTAAAGGCTAAACAATAAAGAACTTAGCAATATTTCTACTTTTCCTGTAACCAATGAACCAATGTAAATGTTTTGTTTATGTCTAGTTATTGCATGTTCCAAAGGTGTAAGCTTCTGGTCTGAATGGGTTTTATATTAGTCACTGAGGAAGTAGGGGGAGAATGTAGTCTTCTCTGTGCCACTGCATGCAGAGGTTTTTTTTTTTTTTTTAAAAAACACCACCCACAATCTTGTGTTGTACTGTATGACTTGTAAAGTCAGAGTCATCTTCCTTCTCCTCCCCACACCCCCAGTGTCCTAAGTGATGAGCTCAAGACTCTACAACTGTTTTTATATGCTTCGAAATAAAAGTCTATAATTTTAAAGTGCTGGACAGCAATAACTCCTGAATTTGTTGAAAGTGAACTTTTATAAGAGATTATGGGTGTTGCATAGAAGATGCTCCTTGTCTGTTGTATTTTTTCCTAAGCGTCATCCTGTAATCATAAGTCCCTGATCGTCTGGATTATGTCTTTGTCCCCTACCCTGTAACTTGAGAGGACTAGTCTGTAACTTATAATTTAAATGCTTTTCAGCAAGTGCTTCTCTTCCACTTAATGCAGCAAAGAACATCAGCATCTCGAAACAGCAATTTGACTGTATAGTCCTGATAACTTTGAGAATACCAGTTAATATAATAATTAAGGCAAGGACCCAGTGATGGAGAAAATACTGTAACATGTAAAGAGCTGAATTACATTTGCAGGTATAATATACTGGCATTTCTTAATCCGAGTGCTTTGAGTTTCTAAGTCTACAGGAATATAACATTATACAGTTTCTTAAATCAAATTTCGACACGTGCTACCTTGTTGACTTAAATTGTATCTTTGTATTCACAGCACAGATACTTATTGCTTGACTTAACTCTGTAGCTAATAGTGGTAGCCTGGGTACATAGATTAGAATCTCAAGAGAGATACTTTCTTTTGGAGTAATCAGTCTTGATTTATGAAATGTTATAGGCAATCATTATTCATCTGGCAAAATAAGCTAAGGACTAGTGGAAAAGAAAACTGCTGAAGATGAAGGACTAAGGAGGTACTCCATGTTTACTGAAGCTGAGTGGCAGTAGGACAGCATGTTCATATATATAGATAATATTTGAAAATGTTAGCATTTATATACTTTGTGTGTTGACTTTGCATTTTTTTTTATTTGCCCAAGATAAAGCTGTTGGAGTGCAACTTCAAGTTTTGATAAGTTGGAAGCGATATGAATGTTATTCTAAACTGTAGCATGCTTTAAAAACTTTTTCTAATCTCAAGTCTAATCTTTAAGGTTGTATATGCCTACACCAATATGATATGTATAATGTGTGTATATATAGTACATAAGAATAGTGTATGTATGATATGTATCTATGGTATGTGTAAATACCTAAATTAACAAAGAAGTACTCTAAAACTGGAATGATAGGGCATAAATTACAAGTTACTAGAGCCTTTCAGCTTTTCTGGTAGGAAAAAAAATCCCCACCCAAGTAAAACTAG
Source organism: Phoebastria nigripes (assembly GCA_035582835.1). Taxonomy (NCBI): domain Eukaryota; kingdom Metazoa; phylum Chordata; class Aves; order Procellariiformes; family Diomedeidae; genus Phoebastria; species Phoebastria nigripes. Next base: position 99,733 of record JAYKAV010003010.1, read on the forward strand.
TAGAAAGGAACTTAAACTGAAGACAAGATTTAAGATAGTGATTAAGTGCTAAGAATTTTAAATAAACCTGAAAAATGGATCTCAGTTGTCCATATTGGAAAAGCTGTGGCTTCTGTGCAACAGATTGGATGTCACTGTGCTTGTAAGCTAGTAAGTACTGGATCTTTCCGAGTTCCCCATCAGTGCATTCCTTTGGCAACTGTGGAGTTTTGATACAAAGAAGTTGTGTTTTGGCTACTTAAAGTAATTTGGATACACTGACAGTAAACTCTGAAACTTTCTTAGGGTCAAGCAAAGGAAGCTGGGAGGTTTTTCTAAAGTTTTATTTTATTCATGGCTCTTTAGGGTAGCCCTATGAGGACATAACTAAATAAACTGAGGCTAGGTTAGTATTTGGAGCTCTCTGTCAGGTAAAACTAAATCATTATTACCATAGCAGCAAAGTACTCCATATGTGCAAAAAGAACAAGCTAATTAGTATAGCTACACAAAGACTGAGGGTTTTTTTGACAGCATGCTTTTTTTATCAAGGTACCAATGATGATCATGTAGGTAAGTTTATACCTCAAAGTATGAATCAGTATATAGGACATAAATAGTTTTTGTACCAGCATGTTCTTAAGACATTTCAGTCTCGCTTCCTCCTCCTTATAGGTATTGTAAATCTTTCAACTACTCGGTTATTTTTGAACAAGCAAAGTCTTGACAGTTTGTATCCAGAGGTCCACATTCTCTTTCTCTATTTTCCCGTGGCATCTTTCAGTGTTATCCTCAACCCATTCTTTGCTTCCTTCATTGTTACTCTAGCACACGTTTTTTTGAGGGTCATCTCTCATTATGATTCTGGAATTAGATGATACTGAATTTTAGTGAACCTCAAACTCTTTCACCCAGAAATTCCTGTGCATTAAGTTCTTTGCCCTCAACCTGTCAGGATAAGAATGACTAGGTTGTCCTCTAGGTTTATGGAGCGTGAAGCCTCTTCCAGTTTGCTTAAAAGGTTGGCTGTTGTCCTTATCCTGTCCATCCATGTTAAACAACTTACTCAGTTGTCTACATCACTTGCTTAATTAATGAGCAGAAGTAAATATGTGAGTGTGTTGAACTACCAGGCATAAAAAGGATAAATAAAGGAGGATAAGAAAGCATGACTCTTCCTGCCTTTCCTGTGGAAGGTGCTCAAAAGAGATTTGTCCTGTTTCAGCTTCTAGGACTAAGGTGGTGTTTTAATGAAGTGAGGTGGTGATTTAGCAAAGTGGATGATGCCTACTCAGGAATCTAAAGAAATTCTTGTATTCAGAAGAATTGCTAGTAAATATGCAGTCTCCTACTAAATGTGTAGTCTGGAGCTGAAGAACAGGAAACGCTTATGTGAAATAGTCAATTGATATGAATCTCTGAATTACAGATCTTTCAGGTTTCTTAATAGCTACTTTAACATGACAAAGATGACTGATGAAAGGTTCATAAACTATGATTATAAACAGCTCCAATTTTGTATGTTGTGTAAGTTTTATGGGAAATATGTTGCTGTGCTTCATTGAGTCCCTCACGAGAAAAGCCAACATTGTGAGAGAAAGATATGATCTAAATCAATGGTCAAAAAGCTTTGTGTGATCAAATTCTCAATTTCTTTAATATCAGATTTTAAAATGCTACTGTCGTATGATGATTAGGTAAGCTATCATCCCAGAATATTTGTTTAGTAGTGTGATTATTCCTTTTTCTTTATTTTGTACCAGGATGCAACAATATAAATTATTGCCTTGCCTATTCCTTGCTAATAATCAACCATTCAAAAAAAAAAAAAAAAAAATCTCTAGGAAATTAGAGGTATCTTGGTACTGAGGGGAGATGCTAGAATAGTCCCAACCACAAGACGAAGTGGCAGAACTGTACTTTGTTTCCTGTTCAGGGAGACTTTTTCTCTTCCTTCCCTTTTCAAATCTATTTCTTGTTGCAGCAGGTGAGAATCTTTAGCAAGAATGTGTGAGGGGAGGGAGAGGACAAAACAAAAATCCTCTAGTCTCTCTGCTCATAACTCYGTCTAGTAACTTGGTAAATAAAAGCTTTTCAGCTGCTTTTATTTAACAAATTTAGATATGTAAGTTGTTGGAGAGTGGATAATCTAGAGCATATGTACTTGATGGAGTCACCCAAATAAAAAGCAACTCCAAATAGAAGATGATCTCCGAGTAATTTGCCTACTTACAGCATAGAGACGGTTAACCAGTCCTCAACTGCTTGCTGTGTCCCTCACCCTGCTGCCTGCCTTCTGCAAATTGGAGTGTCACAGGCCTATGTCCCTAACCTTTCTGTTAACATCTGTCACTTCCCCCTTCTGTCTCCTTCCCAAATAAACAAATTTTTGGTCCTTCTTCCCTCTTATCTTCAGCTGGACATGAAGGTGTTCCCTCCCTCCACCTCCCTCCCCTCCAACTGTTCTGAAGTGAACACCTACAAGTTCACTTGAACATCTACAGTCAGTTTGGCAAAATTATAAGCTATTATGAATAATTTATAAGAAGAAGGTACTGGGTTATTGCAGGTATGTGTAACACTGCCTGTATTTCTTGTGTCACTGACTTTACAATGCTATTGACTTGGAAACCTAAGCCTCTGTGACGTGATGGTTTATAACTGGTTTCTTTAAATGCTACAGCTGCATTTGTGTGGAACAAGGAATATTTCTGGATGTTCTCTAATTTCCTTTTGAATGCATTCAATATGCATGTTACTTTTAAAGAGTAGGAGAAGAAAGTGTGTACCAAAGAACTCAAGTTTATATTCCTTTATCCAACAGGACATTTGGGGCTGGTTCTATTCTCATGTCTCCTGCCCTAAAAATACAGTGAGGGGTGATGCTAATTTTCCTTGAGCATTATTTGGAATGTAAATAAGACCTAAGATATTTGCTCACTATGCAGCTATTTTGTTGTGTAAGGGTTTGTAAATATTTTTGGTTTCTTAGTTACAGGGGAGAAGTTAGCCTTCCCATAATCTTTCCTTTTCTTCTAAAAACACAGTCATCCTAATAAGTCTTCCTAAGACTGGAAATCAATTGCCTTTTCTACCTGGTGAGGGTCGACAATGACCACAAACACTGGTTTCCTAAAAGGTGATGCAGTGCCTAGTAGACCCTGTGGAAATTAGAGGATGATGGTGTCTAACAGAGTCAGATTCCAACAGACTTTCTTGGTCCTGTTTCAAGCTTATCAGCTGCAATGGCATTTTAGGAGAGAATGACTGAAAGTGCAGCTTTCAGTGTCCTGGGACTGTCCCTCAGATTCATTTGCAGAGAGACAGTATCAAGAGCTTTGCTTCTCCTCCCCATAGCATATCTACATATTGGCTGTTCACTTCAGAATAACTGGCTGCTGAATAGGCTGCCATAATTGCAGGTCCCCTCTCACCTGAAATAACTGAGTCTTCTGTTCTTGGGCTTCATGTTAAATGGGGACAAGTTTGTCTCATTCTGATGCAGTTTTATGAAATCAGTTGATACCTGCCTGAATTCAGTATCCACAACACCACACCTTCCAGAAGTTTGTTTTTTAGACTGTGGAAGAACTGATGGGATAATACTAATCAATACACCATTGGTGTAGTTATGGAGTGTTTGGCAATGTTAGAAGCCTGCAGTTGTCATGTAACCTTACATAAGAACCAAGCGTTTTCTTCAACTGTAGATTTGAAATATGTATTCTCAGGGTCCATCACTGGGGTATCAGGTTATCTTTACTATAGTAATATTGCACTTTTTCTTGGTAGTTGATGTTTCATCTCTTGCATCCATCTTAGTCAAGAGCATTGACTTAGTCTGGGTCAAGAACACTGTCAGCACTCTGTCCTGATGATCCAGGCCTCTCTTTTACTGAGTATTTTGCATATCAGTATAATCTGAGTGCTATGAAAATTGTGTGACAGACTTAATTGCAGGAAAGGGTGCCATGTCCAGAAAATAAGTAGCATCTCCACTACAGTATTTACTGGCAAACAAGGCAAAACATCCTCTTCTGTGTAAAAACAAGTTATCTTTTGAAATGGTGCATTCGACATCACATTCACTTGCCAGCAGTTTAGTTTCATGGTTCTCTGAATAATCTGGGAGATGGGCTCAACCATGTTACTGTGGAGAACTAAAATGGAAGATCTAAGATATGCACGTAATATCTTCTAGGATTGAAGATCTTCAGAGATCAACATCTGCAAGCAAGGAAATGCTTGCTCTTTCCTACTAGATACATTCTTAATTCCCATGTTAGTAATTCCCATATTAGAGTTCTTTTCTTTAACTTTTGTTCTTCATGGTTATTCATATGGTAAAGTGGAACATAGACCTTGTGTTTTTTCACTGCCAGAGTTGCCAAAGCAGTTTAGACTTGAGGACCTGTTCAGTCTATTGCTGAACTATAGTCTGCTCAGTCCATACCTCTAATATTTATTATCTGCTAACAGTCTACTTGGTGCTCAAGGAAATGATCCCCCATTGGGACAGGAGCTTAGTTGTTATCATTTTTATTAGAATAGTGTTTTGAGCTGTTAGGAATCAGGTTGTGACATCTTTCAATGAAAGAGTCTTCCCTGGTAGCTCTTCTGATGTACGCTAGAGGAATGAAAGCGTTCCTTCCTGACAATGTTTTTCTGCCTGAAGTTGTGTGTGACTTACGTTTGCAGGAAAGTAAACTTTTTTCCCATGTCCTAAGGCTTATTTCCCTATGGTCAAACTGTCGGTCTAGCAGGGCTGCTGGGTTCTATATTGACAGATCCTTTGGCTAATCTCCTTGCTTATTTGCTTCCACTAGAAAAAAACAATGGGAACACCCAAGCTGTGCTAGTAATGGACAAAGCCTGTTAGGACTGCAGGAGAGGTTCCCCTCCCAAACTATCCATGACCATGGCAGATTAGATCAGCAATCAGTCAATTTTTCTTAATGTTAGTGAGGGGGTTTGTCATGTATTTGTAGGGTGACTACTTGGCACTCTTGCCACTGTTCTGTCACAGTAGCTTCTGAGAATGATGAGACATTTAGTGGAACAGTACTGTGGTTATTATCCTTTTGCAAAGATTTTTGAGACCCAACTTGGGGCCAAGGATGAATGGATGGAGGATCTGAGGAGAGCTGCTTGGAGCCACCCTCAATATATGTGTGCATATATGCAAGCACTCAGAAAGAAAAGTTACATCTTGAACTACAGCTGAAGTATTAATTGAATATGGATTTACCACTCGCCTTCCTTGCTGCTTTCTTAAGAGAGCCTTTTGGTTACCATAATTTAGAGGAGCTGTAAGTCCTATGACATAGTTTTGCCTTTTATGTCTGTGTGAAAGGGGAAGGGTTGAGTCTACTCTCAAAGCACTGCTAAATGAAGAAGCTTAAACTCTGTATTTGTGCTATGGATATGCATGCAATATTGACATTGGACTCAAAGGACTGTGGTTATTGTGTAGCAAGCATCCTTTCACAGTATGTTTTGTCTAAGCTGCTAAGTATTTTTTAAGTTAGCTAATTGGGTCATATTTCTGCTCAAATGACTGATGTGTGTCAATGACTGAGCTGCAATAATACAGGCTCACCTCATAAACAATAAGTATCCTGCTGTTGTAAGGAAGCTGTATAAATTTTTTTGAGGGGCAACTGCAGCAAAAACTCTGAATTAATTGCAGTTTCATGGGATTATGTCAATCAGGAAAATGTGCCCCAATTTGCTGAATTCTGTGGTGATATATACCTACTGTAGTTAACTAAAAAAATTTTTTTCCCCTTCTGTTGCATTTCCCCACCCTTTTGAGTTATAATAAATGGTTTTTAGAAAATTAGCACCAAGTGAGAAAGGTTCTTTAATTCTTGTGTAGCTTCATTGATGGTTCCTGCTATTTTCTTTGAAGGTAATGATCATGTCTGCCATTCTTCAGAGAAATGTTTGTACTCCACATATTCTCATGATCTCTTGTCCTTGCTTAGTAATTTAAATAATAGTGACTACCTGTCTCAATGAAGTTTTGTGCTAAGCAGTTAGAAGCAAGGAGTTAGATGTGTTAAAATTTCTTGTTAAAATTGTAGTGTTTTTATTTGTGCTTTTGAAGCTAACTTGATGGAACACTCTCTTACAGCTCCTGGGTAGATAAACTGAGGTTTTTAATCTCAGTTTTCCCATTTCATGTTACCTGATGCTGTCTCTTCTTGTAAAACAAACAAACAAAACCAAAACAATTCTTGACTTTTTCCTGGTTCAGTCTTTGTTTCAGAGAATATTTCATTCTGCAGGAGTAGTTACAATACCTAGTAAGAAATTGCAATTAATGTTGTTTAAAGAAACCATTAAAAGAATGATGGACTWCTTGTAATATTACACCTGAATTAAGAAGTGTGCCAGAATCCTTTTTATAATTTTTTTTTATCATAATAGAATTATCCCTTTATGATAGACTGCTAAAAGGGGGAAAGTGTCTTGAGCATATGCTGATGTTGTCACATTGATTCCTTTTAAGATGGAAATCAGTATTGCTTTTCTCTTACTGTTGATTGTATGCAATGTTTTAAAGTTTCTTACTTATAAAGTTCTTGTCTCAGAAATATTAACCCTTTATTTGACTCCTTTCTTTCAGAGATGTGGTACTGGGTTTTCCTCTGGGCTCTCTTCTCTTCTCTCTTTGTCCATGGTGCTGTGGGAGTATTAATGTTTGTGATGCTGCAGAGGCATAGGCAGGGGAGGCTGATCTCTGTCATTGTGGTCAGCATTGGATTTCTGGGTTCTATAACTGGAGCAATRATAACCAGTAAGTCTTGTCATTTAGTTTTGKTTTTTTTTCTTTCTTATTTTACATCTAACTTCTAAAAAGAAAAAACCCTTTTTCTTAGTGATTCGTTAATTGTTTATTAAGGATTTTGCCGTAGTTATATAGCTATCCTAATGATAATGACAGCTGAGTTGCTCTTCTATTGTGTAAAGATAAAACTACTATAAATTGTCAGAGGAGTGCAGAAATTAGCCTACTCTCTCATTTTGGAAATGTTGGGTACGAAGCTGTTCAAAAGGTGTATGCTTAGCAGGTAATATCTTCTTGGGATCAGGAAGAGCAGTCCTGTCCTACCATACTTGTTGCAGATTTTTTTTGTCAAAGGTTTCTGATCAAGATCACCTCTTAGTACCCTTAAAGCCACAAGTTTCTTTTGGAAATGAGGTCCTGATTCCATTGGTTGCAAGGCTGACTTCCTGCTCATTTCCTTGGGCCTGCTGCAGGTTTTTAAATTGCACCTGGATAGGACATTGCTCTTTTAAAAGAAATAAAGGTGCAATGTAGGTAGTGATTTACAGCTAAGAAAATTTGTTTGTTTGGAGAAGTTACACTTGGCTTGTAGATTTGAAAGAACTTTCCAGTCTTGGCTTGGCCATAATGTTACTTTCTAGTTTGTTTGGGGTAGGGAGGAAGGCCATTAGACTTCTTTCCCCCCCCAAAAAAAATTAAGCTGTGCTGTTGTTCTAGGTAAAATGCTCTTTGGCAAGGGCATCTGTTACAGAGTTTCTTATGGTGTTAGTGTCTACTGCCTACCACTCAAGATACATTTTAGACATTTTTTATTTCTTGACATTGTATCCACAGATAAGACGCTAACCATTTTTCTGTTAAAGCACCTGCTGAAAGGTTCACAGAGCTATAGTTAAAACCTATAYTCATCATTAAAACACTGCAGAAAGCAGGAGTATTTTGTGTAGTAAAGTGCAGAAGTGTTACACCTGACCAAATATGGCACACAAGTGATGTTGCCAAGAACGTTTTGAGGAAATGCTGCTTGGCTGTTTTCATCTAGAGTTCTTGGTATCAGATACTGTTTTTTCCATCTTTCCTAAGAAATTCTGTTATCTGTGTCAATACTGAAACATGCCATAAGATCAGTAGGACATGTAATTTAGTCTTTGGCTTTATCATATCCAGCTACTTTTACATAACTTACAAATAGACTACAGTAGCTTTTGCAAGCAAATAAGACCATGGTGAGTTTTCTGTTTTGTGTTGGGTTTTTTGTTGTGGTGTTTTTTTTTTTTTTTTGGGGGGAGGGGAAGAGGTGGGGAGAAATAGTGAATATTATTTTCACAGGAAAGAAGCTTGTGCTTTGTTATCTGAAACAATGCTGGTAAGGAGTTCTCAACGTTAAAATCAATGGGTTGAATGGGACCTGTGTTAACTTGAGCAGTAGTTTCTGCCCAAAGATCTTCAGTGTTGTTGACAAGATGGTCTAACTTGAAAGGCCTTTGAGGGTAAGGAACTGTAAATCTAGCAACCATGATATAGTCTTAAACTGTAGGCAAGCCTTGCTGCCTTCCATTCCCATTTTTCTGTGTACTGCGCAGATTGTCAGAATAGTGGTACCACTTCAGCTTTGAACACATTCATGGATGATTTGTGACAGATTATTTCTTACTGCTACTGAAAGTCCTTCTTGCCTGTTGGTTTTCAAGGTTAAATAAAAATGCAAATTTCATGAAAAGTTTCGTTAAGACTTTCCTCAAAAGGTTGTTTTAATTGCTATATATTTCTCAGCCTAGAATTTCCGTCATTTAACACAGTATAGTTCAGTATAACTCTACTTTTTTTTTTTTTTTTTTGCTAAGCTGAGGTGGAACCAGCTGAGTGCCTTACATTACATGTTATGCTGATTTTTGTCCTATGATTAAAATGGCAGTGGCCGTGTTACAAGGTCAGTCATGCATGAGCATTTCTGAAGAACAGAAGATAGGAAATGTGATGCTGGAATATCCAAGCAGAGACTTTTACAGTATTCTGCGGTGGGGAAGGTTCAGGTTCAGTGTTTCTCAAATGAAAGTACTTTGTGTCTTTTATCTATGCACAAAAAGAAGAGCAACGCAGTTGTATCTTTGGCATCCAGTTTTGCAGGTCAAAACATTTAACAAGTAAGCAGTACTGTTTATGTGTAAATTCACCTGAGAATTTCTCCAAGCTTAGACTGTAGACTTGTTATGCTGTTCCCAAAGGTATTGCACAGAGCATTGCAACTTGGTTAGCCAAATACTTTTACTTTCAGGTATTTTTGTTTCTGGACAGCCCTGGGTTGTTTCATACTGAAAGAAATTCTGTGGGGAGCTTCTGAAGACAAATTATGGTGATAAAATATTARAGAGAGGATTTTTAATAGCTATTATGCTGCAAACTGGGATGCAAGTTGAAGTATTTAGTTGTTTGGATATGCCTGGTCCAGTGCTTAAGAAATTGAAATAGCAAACTGACTTCAACTTCCGTTTTGTGTTTCCAGTCCTCTGCATAGTTTGTGTAGGTGAATGAATGCAGTACAGATTATTAAATAATGCAGGTTTAATTTTGTTCAGGTAGATCTTTCAAACTTTCTGCCTTCTGGGATGTTTTTACCAGCATGTAGAAAAGCAGGAAACCCCTCAGTTTCTAGGCTTTGAAAAATCACAGAACTTAATGGTTATAAAAAAAGTATAAAAAATTTACTAAATAGCAGTGGATACTGTCCAAAAAAAAAAAAAAGCCACCACCCAAAACCAAGAACAGATAAATGTCAGGCAGTATGAGGCAAGGATTTTAGCTGTATTCATCCAAAGGGTCTGTTCTTCCTCGTCTCCCCAGGCACACTCCTTTTTGGTGACATTCTCATTGGCAGCCTATTGTAGTATACTTTGGCTCTATACCAATTGTGCTGGGTTATAGATTACAGGTTGTATTGCACACTGTTATTTGACAAGTATAAATATATAATTATCAAACTACCAAATTTTTATGGTTTTATTATTGATATTTTCCAGAATATCTCTGTTCTCAAGAAGCCAAAAATTTCTGTTATTGATTAACTAATAGCATCAAATTCTGGTATCCCAATTTGGCTGATTTGAATTCACTTTGAGAGTTCAATCGCCAAAATAATTTCAGTACTGGTCTCAGTCTAAAGGATCTCTTTCAGTTTTTAACAGCAGATAGTCAAGGAACAAATGGAAAAGCTTATGCAAGATAGCTGAGTGAAATATCGTAAGGCTAGCCTGCTGGTGAGATAGTTCTGACAAAATTATGCTTTACAGAATGTTTTTTTTCTAAAAAAACCCACCAACAACAAAAAGACCCCCAAAACTTATTCACCTAACAGTCTGATTAATAATGTTTATAAATACTGCTATGGCCACAATTATTAGTGAATTCTGCTCTTCCTAAAATTTTTGTAAAAATGAGGTGTTACTCTTTTAAGATATCAGATTATATTCAGATACAGATTGTACTTTCAGAAAATCTGTTGGGACTTAATGTATTTCTGTGTCACTAATGGGTTTTTGATCACTTCAGCAGACTATTCCTGTTAGTGACTGTGTAAACACAAGAAAATTCCAAATTTTTTTCACTCTTGCCTATTATTTAAAAAAATGGTGATGGCTTTTCAGTTTTCTTTGAGCCTTGAAAAAGCCTCTGATCTCTGAAACCATTTAATTATGATTAGATAGCATCTGAGACCATACATACTGAAGGTCTAAAATTAAGCTTTGGGTTTTGCTCTTCAGGAAAAATTCATTCATTCTGAAATAAAGGACAATATACTTAATGTTTGTTCTTTAGGCAAAGAAAGCAAGCACTTTATAGAAAACACTAGTTCAGAAAGTATTATATAAAAGCTTCGTTCTAGGTGAACTTTTGAGGGTTGGATTGAGTAAAATTTTTACCTATGGACCTGTATATAAACCTGTATTTCTTCTTTGAATGAACATTTTAGTATCCTTAAAAGGCTCAGAAATTGTTTGAGCAGAATGTTATTCATCATTAGGATGTTATTTTTTTGACTGATCTTTTTCTTAGGTRTTTGCTCCAAGACATCACAGCTGTCCATTTGCTCTGATTTTTTTGTTCTTCAAACACGTGATAAATACAGCATGTAAAAGACAGTAGAAGGGAGTTAGTAGCACCTGGCTCTGTTTACAGTGCAGTATTTTGTTTCTGGTTTATCCTGGCCATTAGATGTTATACTTTAAATGGAAATTTGCATACAACTGTACAAGAAAAATGGTCTCTTGATTTTTAATGTGTTATAGCTCAATCTAATCATATTGGTTAGAAATTTTTTCTCATACACGTTCATGGATAACAATGCAATACTTTGATCATGTTTTGCTTGATTTGCTAAACAATTGTTAACAACTTAGTAGTTTAAGTCAAAACTAAACTGACACTATGACCAGGTTATTCAACTGAAATATTAAATGAAGCTGATACATGTGTAAGTGTTTACAGTTATTTTCTAGACACTAGCAGTTTTACTGTTGTTGTCTTCTCCCTGACTATACAAGCACTATTAAACCACACTTTGGACTCGGTCAATTTTTAAAGGATTCTTTTGCTACCTTTTCAAATTAGCAGAAGGCAAAAATATAAAAAAAGATTTGAGTCTACAGGGAAATGGCAAGATTCAATTTTCTTAAACCAAACTGGTGTTGGAAAAGTTAATCTGGTTCAGTTGGGAAAATAATTCCTGAAGGACTTTCATAACAACTAGAAAAATACAAGCAAGACTAGTAATTCTATAATGCCATGAAGTAATACAGTGTTTGGTAATGTTCTGTAAATAGCTGATGCATAGCCACAGTAAACAATTTGTCATATATCTCAGCCTTGGCTTTATTTCTGTGATTTGATTGTTGTTTTTCTTGTGATTCTTAGGTGCTGCAGTAGCTGGAATTTACAGAGTAGCAGGGAAGAATATGGCTCCCTTAGAAGCTCTTGTCTTTGGTGTTGGACAGACAGTGCTGACATTAATTATCTCATTTTCAAGAATTCTTGCAACGCTTTGAGACTTATGTAAAAGGGGAAAAAAATCAACTAGTTTAAAGAAATCTTTAATCTGAAGAGAAGCTTCCTGAAAGCGGATTCATCAGCTTAAGAACTTGAATTCTAGTGCAAGAGAAAGGAAGCTATGTGGAACCTGCACTACAAATCTAGAGGTTCAGTCAAATGAACAGACTGTCCTCTAGTGTCTGAACTGTTGTACTTCTGCACTGCGCCTGATGTGCCTCAATCATAGGCAAGGTGCAATCCATGTGTGCGAAGTTGAGATAAAGCACCTTGAATAGCTGCCAGTCAGGTTAATGCTTGGTGATGGGATCATTGTTCTTAACAGTGTTGTAATAAAATAGAGGGATGCTCCTGAAAATTGCTGTATGTGCCAAACTTGGAGTTTAATTCTTAACTGTTGGTTGAGTAAGCTTTGAAATTTTAATTATAGAAGAATGCTGTGAACATACATTCTACTTGAATTCAGGTAAAATGGCAAGATAACTGACTTTTGTATTAGCAGAATCTCTTTGAATGCTGAATATTCTTATTCAGCATTAAAAACAACTGTTAGGTCTGTTTTGAAGTGTAGATGAATATTGATGGGGTTTAAGAACCACAGCTTTAGCAACCTTGATGTAATTAGCACTATGTGTAGAATGGCTCATGGCAGTTTTCTGAAGCTCAGCACATCATTTCTTCATGGTTTTAGCCTGTCAGAAATCAGTAGTTTAAGGAGATTGTATGAGGGTTACTAAGTACAATCTGTTGTGTATGCACAAAAAAATCTTAAATTGATGCTTTCCTTGAAATTATTTTGTCTTAAACATACAGATGGTTACCAGCCCTTCTGAAAACCTCAGAAAGACTGCTTGTTGCAAAAAAGCTCCCTATATTTAAGCACTGATAGGACTCTTAACCCTACATGTATTCTTTGAAGAACATACAAATATAACAGACTTCAAGAGAATACACCTATGAGGAAAATGGAAAGGGATAAAAATAATGATATACTGGTTTTCTACTGAACAAAAATGTTGAGTTTAATAAAATAGTTACTATACTCCAAAGGTTTGGAAGTGGGGCAGCGCTAATGTATTTACTACCTTGTTTCTGAACACTTTGTATGTTTGGAAAGATTAAGATACCTGGAACTTTCAAATACTTAGCTTTCCGTAGAGTTTGTGCTTTTCTAGTTTAAAAGGGACAGTAGTGTTGTGCATGTGAAATGTCTTAAATGTGAATGTTTTGGAGTGAATAGAAATTTTAAGTCTAATTATTTATGAAATGTGAAATTTAAAGGGCACAAAGTTCTGTGTGAGGAATAAGGAATCTCTTACATCTTTCCTCAGCTGAATGCTTTTCAGCAGTCAGCTTTTAATGCTGACAGGAAGAGTAAATTACTCAAAGGTTTTGCTGTTAAGATGTGAAAAAGACTTTCAGGACTGAGACCACTGGCACCTACTGCACAGATAAAAGAATATGGTTAAAATAACTTACAATCCAGCCGTATGGCTTAGTGCTTCAAAATATCATAATGAATTAACCTGTCTGCCTTTATTTTACTCCACAAACTTTTTTTTTTAAAGTGCTAAGGATGCTAATATTTTTTTCTTTAAAAGTATTTAAGCCTTGTTTGGAAAAATGTAAAAAGCTATGGGCTTTGCAGGGAACCAGGTAAAACATAGGTTTATAAACCTTTTCAGTGTTATATTTTGGCTTTGAATTGCTTTAAAATGTGGCTGAATACATATATTCTCATTATTTTGAATGTCTTCAAAAACTTTTTTTTTTCAAGGTTTGGGGTTTTTGTCTTGTGGTTTTTTACTTTCTGTTGGTACTTTTCTGGCATAACAATCGTTGCACTTTAGTAGACAATGAAATTATTACATCTGTAAATGGCAATTTAAACTTTTCCCCATTGTCTTAAATTATGAGAACTGGTTTCAGGTATTAAGTCAAATTGAAAAATAAAATAATTGAAGATATTTCTCCTAATGTGCCTTGTTACATATATTTTTAGGGGAGGATTTAAAAAAATCACCATATCTTCATTCTTGTTCTATCTTTGCTATTTCTACTTAATTTGGTTATTTATACTGTCTTACTCAACAGACATTAAAACATTTCTGTTTGACAACCTGGAAATGCTTGTCTGGATCAAAACCAACTGTTTCATGAAGCACTGTATTCAGTAATTTAGACTGTCTCATGACTTTACCTCACACTTAAACTTCTTCCCAGTTTCCAAATTTCCTTGAGCATCTCAACTCTTATTTATTGTATGAGGCTATTATGCTACCACTGATCAATGGCTTGCTGTCTTTCACTAAGTTAAACTGTAACAGACTACTGCTAACTTATGAAATGCATAATCAAAACTTTTATTGATGAACTTCATTTTAATTGCAGTGCCAATGAAATTGTTGCCATTGGAACTTTCCTCCTTTGACAAGGAGGCATCTTTGCAAATGTTAAGTTACGTTCCTCCAAATAATTTTTATTGCATAGATCGTTGTAATCACTTTTAAAACATTGTTAGGTGCTTAGTTGTCTCTGCTTTATATGGCATTATTGCCTGGCAACAATGAATAGGCAGATAATATGCCTAAGTGGCTTAACAGAGACGAAGTTATGTATTTGATAGAAAATTGTTTTTAACTTTCTTGTGAGGGATCTATGAGGACAAATAGTTTGTCTATGGAGTATTCTTTGATCATAGCATGAATTTACTACATAATAACTCCAGCAGTGAAAGGAAGTATGAGTAAGTGGCCTTATGTCTGTGAAACTTTGAAGTTTCATTCCACATCCTTAAGAACAGCATTGTTAAACATAAGGTGCTCTAGTCAATGCAGTGTATGCATGCACATATATATATGTGTGTATATATATGTGAGAGTGATGTTTTTGAGTGTGTTCTATACATTACACACACTAACAATTGAAATAACTTGTCCAAGAAAAAGAAAATTACTTCAGATACCTTCCCCCCTACCCCAGCCTTGCTATTAGGCTACAAAGATATCTTGTGTGTGAGTGGCACTGATGGTACTCTGGTTCCCTTTGGACAATACAGTGTTGTGCAGATGTCCACACAGGATCTTTTAGCGCTATCTTCAAATAGCTCTGCCTGTCTCTGCATTGTATCACTAGGCACATTCTATGCATTGTTAATGATTAATTTCTAGTGAAGAACAAATAATACATCAACACAATTTAATCTTTGGAGGAGGGAGGAATACTGAATATACCATTTAATGTGAAGAAGCTTCTGCTGCTTTGTTAGAAGCTGCTGCTGTTAAAGATTTAAACATTCCACACACTTCCAATTCATCAGTATGATCAAAAAATTTTGTTTTGACTCAAACCCCAGCTATATTGCAGGAAAAAAAATCTTCAAAATAATTACTGTCTTTAATCTTGTGGGTTATTCTGAGTTTATTAAACTAATCTGTGTACGATGACTAGCGATATAATTTGAAGTTTGCTGTTGACAGTTTTTAAAGAAACCAATAATTTAACCAGTTCTGAACATTCAACATGGGCCAAAGAGAATAGTCCTCTCTTTGGATTTTGTGTAATGTAGCTTTCTATTTTTGAAGTACACTGTTTTTATTACTCTAAAGGAAATAGTATTCCCTCTTCAACATATTGCACGTTGATATTTATTTTGGTTACAATTTCTATTTGAATTCTGTTGGGGGGGCATATATAATGCCATTTGAGTGGAAACTGTAATGAGGTCTAAGCTCTAGTAACTGTTAAGAACTGATTTAATTGTTATTTTCTGTTTTAATTTATGTATTTAATGCACTAAGCGTATTCTAATAATGCCTTTCCTGTGTTAAATCTGAAAATTATATCATGAGCATATTAAGCTGCATGGTTTTGTACGTAGTCATTCAACATCACACATGTATAATTCCACATAAGCGATTAATTTTCTTCTTCAGACACAATAGCATTCCTAGGTATAACAAAGCGTGGATGAATCAGTTAGGGCCAAAAAAAAAAAAGTAGTATGTGACTTTAAGGCTTAGAAAAACAATTGTGAACATGAGAATTTTTTCAGTTACGCTTCTGTTTCTGGAAATATGCTTTTTCATCATATGTGTATTTCAGTTAAGGGGAAAAATGTGGAGATTGGTTGTTAGGATGACAMCTGCAACCTAATCTAATTCCAAGCAATTTGAGATCAAATGAAATTCTCCATTTTGTCATAAATTATAATGGAGTGCCACATATATGTAAATGCTGGAACATAACTTTGAGTGTTACCAGAATTTAACATACAACTGCATTGGCATATTGACAGAATACCTTTTGAATTATTTCTTTTTTTAACCTCTAGATTGGGATCAGCTTAAGGTGAAAAGACTGTTTAAATCCTCAGCTGTTGCTTCAGAAGCAGTAAGTGTTCTTTGTGTACAGGTGAATTTAACACAGCTGAAAATTTGTATTGGGTTAAAAGTCAAATTTTTGGTCACACCTTCATCATACCACCACAGCCTTTAAGGTCAATGGGAAAAGTATTCTATACTCTGTTACAGCAGTGAAATCTTCAGCTGGGCTGCATTAGTTTGTGTACTTCATTTTCACCAAAGGATGTGCAGTTAAGTTGTCATGAAGGAAGACTTTAACCTGAGTACATACCATTTGATATCTTGTAAGTTAGAAAGGTTGTGTCCCGACAGCATGCTGTTTCCCACACTTGTGCCTAGAGTTATACTAGAAATCAGGTTCTGCATTAAGTTTAAACGTAATCACAAAGACATCTCAAAGTCATGTTACTGCTTAGGGTATTCTCCCAGTATAGCAGGTGTAAAAAACCAATTATACTCTAATGATCTAAAGAAGTATTTTCTTTCAGGAACACACATTTTTTCCACTTCTAATTGTTCATCTTGTGGTTACTGAATGCTTTAAGAAGTTACTGCATGAATACTAGTAAGATTTGTCGGTTGTTAAAGGGAATGGATAGTATGTCCTCTTGTGCTTCTTTTGTGAATTGGAAAAAAAAAAACAAACAAACAAACAACCTGTAAGGCAAAGTAAATACTGAAGAGATATTTTCAATAAAATAAATAATACTTGATTGATATAAATGGCATTCCTTTTGATTTGAGATCTAACTTTTTAAGTTTAATTCAGGTATTTAATATCACCATTGTAAAAATCTGTTTCCGGATTATCCATCAATCTAAGGTATATTGATGAGGCCATCAGAGCTAAAAATCTAAAACCTTTTAAAATTACTTGGCCGGAGGTTTTTACTTGTTTGAAATGTGCTTAACTTTTATACAGATAATGAAGTTTTGAAGGTCCTTGATATTTCTGGGTTTTAGAGGGTAATCAGATATTTATGTAACTAAACTTTTGACTGTGGCAATATATAGAATAGCACATAATTCTTCAGCAATGCTTACAGAAACCGCTATGGATAGATATCTATTTTACAGTTAGTAAAAGGCTACAGTATTTGACATCTATATTGATAACTATAACAGTTGCACTATAAGCTTTACAAATACCATCAGTATTATAACCATTTGGATTTGGCTGAGCAAATAAGAAGGAGAGGAAAAAGGGAATTTGAAAATCTTTAAAAATGAAAAAGGCAAAAAGTATCCATTAGCCCACTGACAAAATTGTGCCCCTTCATCAAGCATGACTTAAACAATAGATCATACACAATGCAGCATAATATCTCTCCATAAAGTGTCTTGTGGATAGAACGCATTCTGCAAATTTATATTAGAAATAAGTGTTCGTATTTTCACTTGAAGTTACCTAAGCTAAAGGATCGCGACCTAGGCATTGTTATGAAGCTCAAAGTTAGCAAGAACAGTGATGGAGAGGAGCGATTTAACATATCGTTGTCTTATGCTTTGTACAGGACTATATTACACTGCAAAAAAGGTATTAATTTTGAGTTGTGGATGTACTGCATGTTCATGTAACAGTTTAGCTCCAATTAAAAAAGAATAGTCCTTTAATGGGTGACATTTAAGCTGTAAATACTGTATACTATTATCTTTCATTTTTTAAGCAACTTTTTTATTTCCCTGTTTGTGTACAGTTCTCTATGTACATATGGAAAAAAAAAAAMCCCACAACATTTTGAGAAACTTTTATAGTTAACTTTTGCATTTTAATTGCAGTAATGATCTAAATACGTCCATTCGGCTGTTTGTTTAGTTCTAAGTTTTCACTGTGTGCTTTCAGGTTCTTTGAAAAGCAGCAATAACAGTTGGACAATTATTTAAAGTAAAACTTTTTTCTGCACAATTTCCACTTCCATGCTTTAGCATGGAGGCACAGTGGAACACTTGTCCAATTGTAAGATTTCAAGAGCCTTTAAGTAGTTTTAATCTTTTTTTGTGATAGGAAATGTTTCGTAGTAGCTTATATACAGAATTTACAAGTCAAACACAATTTCTCATGCTCATTTATTTGATTAAAAGTTTGTTACAATATTTTCATAAATTATCCATAGCTTATTGCATGTGCTTATAAATAAGTAATCATAAAGCTATGCATCGACCTCTGTATGAAATACTCTGATAACAAAAGTTTTACATTTTGTGAACCTGATTGAAATGTACAAATGTACACATAAAATAAAGCTAAAATTAATACTTAAGTGATGCACTTTCTTCTAGACTGTAGTGGTGTGTTCCTGCAAGTGTCTTATTTCTGCTTTATAGATAGAAAAAACCCTCAGTGGGACCTATGTTGGCACAAGACTAAAGTGTGTTGTGGGCGAGACTTTCATTTCTCCATTTTTTTCCACACATTATTTTAATACCTACGGCCTCTGTTTCTGATAGTTAAATTCTAGCATGTGGAAGAAAAAAATGCCTGAGCAAATGAAACATATGTAAATGGATAGTTACAACAGAAACTGAGGCACCTGCTTTTGTGGTTACAATAAGGATTTGTTTATGCAACTGGATATGCATAGTTTAGAAAACAAATTAGTTGCAGAAATGAAAATCAGATTGATTCAGTTCATCAGATTAAGCCAGCTCACAATGGAATACTGTTTGGGGAAAAATATGCTGAGTCAACAGGATCTAAAAGTTTTTATCTAGTTAGGGTTTTTTTTGTTGACCTGCTGAGGTATATAGGTGCTATTTATTCCTGCTTTTGTCATGTGTGCTTTGTCTTTAAGGAAGTCTAATTCACCATGAGTGTATTAGTTTCTACCTCTTGGAGATGCCATTTTGACAAAGTAAAATGTAAGCTTTGTATTGCTTATTTTAAATAAAAGGTACAGTTTTATTTGCTTTATATTTCATTAAATCAGTCTGAGAACATTTACCAGTAAATCTGTATCTCTTCCATGCAGACTGAAAGTACTGCTTTTAGAGATGGCATCATAATAGCTAAGTTTCTCATGAAGAGCTTAAGGGGCTTTAGAGAGTATAAAACCAGGTTGCTATATCTCAAATAGTGGTGGATTTTTTTTTTGTTGGGTGCTTTTGTTTTTGTTTGGTTGTTTTTTTAATTTGTAAGTTAAAGTTGCTTTCAAGATGAGCTTTTATTGCAAGTGGTGGAGGGAAGGGAACAAGAAGGGAAATCAATCTGGAGGAAAATACTCAAAATACCTGAATCTTCTGATTATAAACTCTGGAGGAACTTGAGTAAGGTACAATGCAATATTGTGCAGAAGTATAAGCTTTCAGAGTAACTGCCAGAAGCAAGTAGCTACTTTAATTTTGTACCCTGCATGGGCTAACTGCCTCTGCAGAACAGCTGGGCACCTTTGGGGTCTGCCTCTGACCGCAGCAGGGTTGCCTCACTGCCGCAGTGGTTCCTGGCTGCCTGCCAGGTACCGCTGCAGGAACATCTGTGAAAAACTGAGCTGTGTCTGCATTGGGAACCAGGGGGGGGACAACAGGAGCCAAAAGTCCTAGAGCTGCTCCAAGGTAAGTCATCTCTGCTCCCAAACTGGAGACCTCTCTCTGGGAAGAATGATGTCCGAATGCCATTTCTAGTATGCCAAAAAGGCTCATTCAGAACTAGTTTGGGCACTTGTTTTCCTTCTTGAAAAATAAGAAGTGTTTATTTTTAAGACATGTTTTCTCCTGAAGGACAGACTTTCTTGCTTTCTGAGAAGCTTAGTTTTGGAGAATGGTGTAAAGCCCATTGCATCTTACATTGCTTCACAGAAAGGTTTTTAAATCGGTTGCACTCTTTCTGACACACAAGAGTTTCATCTTTTCAATACCAAAACTAATTTGGCGTGGTGAGGTGGATGTTACCAGAATAAAACTCCATGTTAATATGTTTTATATATTATAAAATATATAACATGTCTACATACATATATGTAGATACAAATACAGGTGTATCATACAGAATTTTATATGTATGTCCATATTTAGTTGAACTTCTAACACTGGCTATAACTCATGTAAATAATGAGGGTTTTTACCCTTTCCTTTAAAAATAATACCTGTTACTTCTCTTGTTTTTAAGTATTTCTAGTAAGCTTGGGCACAGAAGTATAGTGTAGGTAGAGCTTCTTTAACTGTAAAATAGGATATGTGTTTAAATTATTCAGAGAGCATGAAGACCTATTTTTTATTTCAAATATGTTCCTTTTGTCCAAATTATGGTACGTCAGCCCAACTGTGTTGACAGATTATAAAACAACACTGATTACTGACATTCCAGGCATGATAGATACTGGCAGTAGCAGGTTTTTTTTTTTTTAAATTGTTAAAAGCCAAATGAAAATGCTGTTGTAGAACATCAGCTTAAAATTTTATCAGTAGAAGGGGAGCCAGAGTAATCAGTTGTCTGAGCATATAGTTTCCTATTTAACATGTAGTGCATTTCAACACAATTCTTCCAAAACCAGATGAAGCTATCTCTTTGCACAGCACCTATCAGCTGAGCAGTACCTTTGTACAGTGGTTGTGTTTTACTTTACAGCTGTCTAAACTGTCCTGGTGCTATTTAAAAAAAAAAAAAAGCTACCTTAAAAGAGAATGTTTCTAATGCCTGTGCTATTTGTTCTTTCTTCAGTGCTGTAGCTGTTGCAGCTAATGCATGCCTTACTYGGTGTAGCTTCTGCTTTTAGTACAATTCCTAGTACCCTCCCTCATGGTAGGAATTAGATGTTATTTGTTGTCCATTAACTATTCAGCATGAGCTATTGCTTCATTTTTTTGTTCAGCCACTACCTGGGAGAGGTGTGCAGCCCTGTTCCTAGGACTGGGTAGCCTAGAGCGTTAGTCTCTTGACTGTTCCCTTGTTGTGCTAGCTTGCACACAGAGGACCTACCCCAAGTAGGCTATAACTAAGTGTAAGACAATAGAAAAGTCATCTAAAGACAGGATGGGAAGTACAAGGTAATAGGCAGCATTTTTTGGCGTGTTAAAATGATAGGGTTTAAATAATTTTTTTTTAAAGCAAAAATTAATCCTGTTATCACAAAGCTAAGTAACTTGAGTGATAAGGGATAAAGCATGGTAGTGTTTGGGAAGTTAATGCTGGATAGTGACATGACAGGCCCATTGGATGTGGGTGAAAATACCTTGATAGTGTGTAAGATGGCTTGATGGCACAAGCTATGGAATACCTTGAAAACAAATGCATGGAACTTAGATGGGATGGAGAAGCAGAGCAAGGGATTGGGTGGCCAAGGCTAGGATGCACTGGGTTATGGCAAGGATCTTTGTAGTGTGTGAAAGGGAGGGAGCAAGGAAAAGGTGTATTTCTCAGGGCTGGGGAAAAATGGTACTGCAATAACAAGAGGGTAGGTGGTATAAGCTTCATCTGAAAAGCTGGTTTTCAAGTTGCTTGTCCTCTCTGTAGGAGAGATTTATTATTCTGAACATAAAAATGTAGATATCCACATCAAAGATCATGCCTCAAGTTTGCCATTTTGAATGATGGCAGTGCTGTCTGGGGAGGGAAAGAAAAGTAGTGAGATACGGAAGAAAAGAATAATGTATTTTGCTGAAAGAATTAAAGAAAGATTCTAGGGAATCTTCATACATCACCCAGCACTCCTTCAGAGTCAGGCGCTGCACGAATGTACACATCCAGGGCTGTTGCCCTCATGTAGGAGGAATGCTTCCTCTTTCATAGAGTTCTTATTCTGTGTTTTTCAGGGTCCCACCAGTTCAGAAAACTCCTGCCTCTGTTGACTAATGCCAAAATAATTCATTTAAAAACTGTTCAGGTTAATATTAAACTTATTGTTATCTAAATTGTTAGTTTAGGGAATATTAGAACAGCTGCTTTGCCAAATTAATTTTCCACAAATTCAAGAAAATATTTTTCTTGATTGTTTTTGAAACAAGCAAACAAAAAGAACCAACAAAGTATTAGTACCTCACTGCACCAGATCATATGMTCAGAATTTTTTCCTAATTCTGAAGGAATATATAATCCTTACGTTAAAGGATTATTATTGTAAAAGGATTGGATGGTTTGTTTCTGTGGCACAGTGACTTGTCTAATATTTAAGTAGACCACCTGCAAAGCAAAAGTTCTGTCACTAGGTGGTGATCTTGGCCTGTGCATGCTTTCTCTTCTTCCTCCCTTCTCTCCCCCTTTCCTCCCACACTGCACTTCTAGATAATGACCAAAGCAATAATCCTGTCTTAATGCTGCTTCTGAATATTATGTCTACAAAGGTAAAAAGTCTTAGCATTTAAAGACTTTTTAGTCTTTAGTCAGTGCAGACTGAAACTATTCACCCTCATCTTTTTCCTCTCAACTTTATCTTTGCTTATGATGTCCAGTACTCAAGGTGTTATTTATTCTTTATGGCTGGTAGCGTGCTTAACATTGGCCTATGTAACATGAATACTTCTAAAAGTCAAAATAAAAACTACAGGAGCAGGTGAGAAAAAACAGAGCTGGAAGACTTAAATGTTGAATTACTCTCTGTGTGACTAGCAGAAGAAACGGATTTTTTTTTTTAATAAAGGAATAGAGCGATAGTGTGTTGGTTTGGGAATCCAGGGCAAAAACTTTTGCCTGGTGACAGGTAGTAAGGAAACAGTAAAAGTGAGAGGGGGCAACAAACTAGGACAGACAGGAATCTCTCCTTGAGACTTTACTCCTATTTGACTTGCTATAGTGGGTAATTTCTTTGGTACGCCTTTCTTTCTTTCCATGTAGTGCAGCTCTAACTCGGCACCTTTTACAGGCATCCAGTGACAAACTGGGAATTTTTCAGGAATTTACTAAACATGATGGTTTTGTCTTCTGTATTTGCTAGTGCAAGTTGGTACTCAGACTTGCATAGCCCAACTTCAGGCTCACCTCTGTCAGTGTGTGGCCATTGCATTAAAACTTGCTATCATTCCATTGTGTGTTTTGGAAAGTGAAGTCCCCTTTGGCTTTCTAATTGGTCAGGTTCCTCTGGTTCTAAATATGAAACATGTTTTTAAAGCTGAGATTTTGGAGGTATTAAAATGTGAACAAAGCTCAAATTCTAGTTCTTCAGTTTTGTGTAGATACCGTTGGCCAGTTTGCTGCACAAGAAAACATTGTGAACAAAAAGAAAAAAGTCTAGAAACTAAAAGGAAATTTTCAAGCTACAGCTCTGTCGACCATTTCCTCCTACTGTTCTTTGAATATTTTTGTTTTAATGAATTCCCTCTTGAGTCTTATGTACCCAACTGTACCAAGTTGGCATCTTCGGCTGGATGTGTCTACCAGAATAATTGGTGTACAAAGGTTTTCTTGCAGTTTTCTTCTCCCTAGCTTTAGGATGGGGAAATAGAATAGACGTAATGATCCTTCAGCTTGTTATTACATCCTATCATAATAAAGAAACCCCTTTTTAATGTTATCCTGCTTTTCTGCCATCCTGTAGATATGAATAGTGAATAGTTTGAGTTATGTTAAACAGATTGCCCATTTGGTGGGGGGGGGGCGGGAACCACCACCAACAAAAAAACCCTAAAAAACATAGTATGTGGGGGTGGTGTGTGGTTTTGGTTTTTTCATGTGAGTTATAGACTTGTTCCTCCCACCTCCAGAACTTTGAGATTCCTGTTTCAGATGGGAGATACTTGAGGAAGAAACACTTCAATGCAAGACAGGGTCTTGCATTTTTATCTTTGCAAAGAAGTAACCATGTGTTTGGTAGTCAGAGTAATTTCTTTGCAGACTGAGAGGATCCTGGTCAACTAATGCCTTGACTGGCAGGTCTAAGGAAGATCAGCCTTATAAGCAACGAGATCAGTTAAAATAACATTAAAATCTGTCAACTGAGAGAGAAACTTACCACTTCCCACTGGAAGTAGAGCTATTTTGCAGGACCTCATCTCCCATGGGAAAGATTCCAAACTGTCCTGTAGTGAACTTCAACTCTACCAGCTGTTACAGTGGAGAAGGAAAGTGCCTGAAATTCCTTGTATAAGCATTAAAAAAAAAAAAAAAAAAAAACAACCCCAAACATACTTTCACTTATCTGCCTAAACAGTCACATAATCACAGTGATCGCATATGCCAAGGGCTGAGCCACTCGTTTTCATATTTAAGATTTATGACTTCAAGCCTGACTTCACCTCCCAGAAGGCCTCTTATAAATAGATATTTGCACCATTCAGTTAGTGTGACTTGGACCTGATGATCATAATTTTTCTGCTTGGTATTTTCCAGACTGGATGATCCTTCTGGCAGATTGTTTTCAGAAAAACATGGTGATTTGAAGATGCAGTGTTGTAGAACATATATATGG
>JAYKAV010003010.1:124261-200736 GCA_035582835.1 Phoebastria nigripes
AAAAAAAACAAACAAAAAACTACCCACAAAAAAACCCAAAACTCAGCCCTATTTTGGAGCAGAAAAATGTATGCTAGGTGACTGAATGCAGAAGGGCCTTTTTTTCAAACAGTTTTGTTAATGTGGAATCCCAGTCTTTATTGCAACTTTTTGCCACTATCACAATAGAAATAACAGCACTTATTGCCTTCTGTATCTGAAAATGTATATCTTGATTGAGAAGTATGCTATGGTATAGTATTAACAAACACAGCAGACAAGTTAGTTCATGCTTGTTTTATTTGTTTTTATAATAGTGTATTATCCTGCAATGAAATGAGTGGGAAGGAAGGACCTCAGCCTTTGGTGGTTAGTAGTTAATAGGTTAATAATATAAAAAAACCTTCAGATTTCTGAATTTAAAAGGTGTGGGGTTTTTGGTTTATTTTCAACCAGGCTAAACAGTCTTTGGACTGCTTTTGCTAACTGAAGTCATCCAACTGATTATTTCAACAGAGTGAAAACTCTTAAATTTAAGCTATAAACATCTTTGAGATATCCTGTGGAAACTTCCAGTTGAAAAAGTAAATGGTGAGTCCCTATTGTAAATTTTCAACAATGTCAATAACAGCAATATTCTGCCTTTTASCATAGGTTTGAGGGGTGAGTTTTCTAGTAAGTTTGCAATGCAATAGTTGAATGTTCTTGCCTTTGCTGAGGGGCCTCTGAGCACGTACAATGTAGTGCATGGATCATATGTTTGAAAGGTACTTTACATAAACTGTAAGGGAGAGATTTATTACTCCAATAATTAAACAGAAAGAGTAAAGCAAGCATTTATTAAATGCCAGAGATTGCATGATGGGCTATTGTTCCTGCTGTCAAAATACTAACTTAGAAGTGGTAGAAGATTCATTGAATAAGTTCAAACAGTTCTGATTTTGAACCTGAAACTTGTAGAGCTGTGAGTTTTGAAGAAATAATGCTTTCATTTAAAAACAAAACAAACAAACAAAAGTCTAAATAGTCTGACCTGTTGCAAAACAAGTCCGTACCTAAAGGTCAGACTGAGTTCTGGAAGTGCAGGAGGAGTACTGATAGCCATCTTCTGAGACCAAACTGTCCAGCATACCCCTCTGAAAATCCAGTACCCATCAGCACTGCGATCAGTATGAAAATATGCAGCTATGGCTGATCAAGAGATTGTTGCCCCTGACTTTGGATGTCCACGTGAGAGAAGGGGATGTTCTCCTTTAGTGAAGTCTCAGTGTTAGCTAAACAATGAACCCTATCCAACTGTAAAAATGTGCATTTGAGGCTTGTTGTGAATGAGTGGTTTAGAGGCCGCTTAAAGAATCACCGTCAAAGGTATTAACAGAAAGTGACTTCAATAGTAACTTATAAAAGTGTGACTTAACAGAGTTCGATGGCAAGATTCACTCTATTACTTACGACACGAATGAAGTACAGGAAGGAGAATCGTGTTATAATTGATCTAGAATGACTTGTACAGAGACTGAGGACGAAAAGGCTGAGGGAGACCTTCCCGCTGAGTCATGAGGTTCAGAGAAGACCCGGCTGGATCCAATCTTAGTCTCAGACTTGGTTTATGTTTAAGGGTTTATATGTGTTTAGCAGCAGCCTAAGGTTCATTCACAGTTTTAAGATAGATAATAAAATTTCAGCAGCACTTAATCATTGACTAATATAACATTTACAAAGTAAGTTAATAGTCTACTACAATCATGACAGTGACTTAATTACAAATTATGCTTACCATTAGTTCACACACACACACACACACAGAGAAATATATATAAATGTACAAAAGGTATACCTGTTAAAAATTCCCCTCGAGTTCAGTGAAATATTCATGTCAAATGTCTTGGCATTTCTCAACGGGCAAAGGGTTGAGCTGAGGAGTGTTTTGGCCGAGGAGTGTTTCAGCCCAGGTCCCACAGCAGTCGGCAATGGTCCTCCGAATATCGCAAACTTGAGAGTTCGCGAGCTCTGAGAGGTGTCCCACTCAGAGGGAGATGCTGGGTGCAGCCCGCTGGGGTCCAGGAGAGCGTAAAGGTTCTCACTTAGGACCACTGTTTATAGGTTTGCAAGATGATTGGCTTTAGTCATCAGTAAATGTCCATCTTGGCCACAGT
The DNA here is from genome assembly GCA_035582835.1 of Phoebastria nigripes. Lineage (NCBI taxonomy): Eukaryota > Metazoa > Chordata > Aves > Procellariiformes > Diomedeidae > Phoebastria > Phoebastria nigripes. The sequence goes on from JAYKAV010003010.1 coordinate 126,397, forward strand.
CCCAGGTGCTAGTTACTAAAATTTCTCAAGGTTCCAGTGTTGTTCCACTTGAGCTATGACTCAGATAAAGGTATTGGGGGATGACACCTGGGCCAGGCAGTAGGAGTACATTCCCAGCCTCAGCTATGCAGAGTTTCTGGTATGGTCAAGGAGCGCTCAACTGCCAGACTCGGTACACAAAGGCCAATGTTTCATGGGACTTTCTGAGATCAACAAGCGGCCCAGGAGAAGGAGGGGTGAATGCACCACCACAAGGATTTAAAGAGTATATTTGCTGTTTGATAAAGTGTCTATTACAAATCTTAAACCAAATGTCTGCAAGGTACAGCCTAGTATTAGGCTTCTTCAGTCTTCTCTTCTGCTGATCTTCCTCCAAGTGTTTGATGCTGGTCTCCATTGGCTCATAAAGGTTCAACCTACTAATTTCACCCTACACCTAAATTAGGGACTTTGGACTGGACATCAAATAGCCCTATGCCAAAAAGAGCAGAAGCAGATGGTGTTACACCTGTGTGAAAGTATTAGCAATTGTAACACTATCTGCCCAAATACTTCCTCTGAAGAATAGATGTATCATGACCAGGTTATATCAATTGATCTTTCTAGCTTCTCTTCTATAATTGTCAGGAAATTTCCCTTTCCAGGCTCAGTTTCACAAATGTGATTTAATAGGGACATGGTTGAATTGCTTTGGGTTGTATAGTTTTAYGAAAATAAAGGCTGAGAACTCAAGAACATAAGAGCATGCACAATTTGGGGGGATGGGGTGGAGGGTCATAACACTTATTGCTGGTCCATAGTGAAAAAGAGCCCTGCAAAATTGAACTTGGTGTTAGTTTTTAATTTCCCCAGCGCTTGCATGGTCTCTGCTTTTGTATAAACAGCACAGGGAGTGATAGTGTGTCCTAAAAGACTGACCTAAGCTTTAGGTGTGAACAGCTTTAAGGCTAGCTGGTTTCTCAATACTTTCAATTCACTAATGTGTGCTACTCTATTGCCTCCTCGTTCAGGTTCTTGACGTGGTTTTTGCAGCAGCACTCTTCTGAAAGGCTGTTACCTAACTGTACTCGTCCCTGCTCCCTTCTGGTTCCCCTGGCCTCCTGTAAGTCACTCTTTACAGTGAGTATGAGATTAAGTAAAAATATGGGATGTCTTTTTTCATTACTGTAGTCACCCCAGTTAACATCCCAGACACTCATGCCACTTCAAAACTTTTCAGTGATCCAGGATGTATCTTGAAACGTAATGATAATTTCATCCTTTGCAGATGACTGTTCATATTGCAAATGCCACCATAACAAGCTAGTTGTATGTTCTGAAAGATGATGTGTATTGAACAGGCTTGGTAGTAGAACAATTTTCTTCCTGTAAGCATTCATCATTTTCCCAGGGCGGTGGTATCACGAGAGAAGGGCTGAAGGGGTAGGGAAGGAGAATATGAAGGAGTCCTATTGCTATTTTCTGTGGCATCTGTAACTTATGGGTAGATAGTGTTCCCTGTCTCAGTACTGAATAGTATTTGTAAGCCCTTCAGGAGAATTACTGTTATTTTAAACATGCTCTGATTTATTTCCATAGAAAAACTTTGGATAGATGTTTCATGCCACTGACTTTAAATAAGCACTCCATGTTTCGCTGAAGCAGCAGTAAAAGCAAACCATACATTAGTAAATGCATTTCACCCATAATTCTTTGTTGCTGCACACTTCATGGATGCATTGATCCAATGTCAAAAGAAGGGGTCAATTTAGTTTTAAATCATTACTCTTGTGATAGCAGTTCAGGCTCTGATGAAGGATAAAACATACCATGTGCAATGGCTACATAAACAAATTGCATATGGACAGGCACAATCTCAAACACTTCAAAAAACAGAGAGGCTTGCAAGGTAAAATATGTAGGGCCTGGCTTCCTATGGATGTCTTCCATAACATGAAATGAAGGTGAAAAAGTAATTAATTCTGAGGTAAGAGGGTCCACATACACAGTTAGGTGGGAATGGTTAACCTAGATTATGTGTAGACAAGTGGTGTTAAAACCGGCCTCTACAATTGGTGTGTTAAGGTCAGCATGTGGAAGACTTAATTGATGGGTCCTATATGGTGCTGACAGAAATATCTAAAGACCCAGCTGACTTCCAAAAAGTGTTTGATCACATTAATTACTGCCTAAAGAAGTGATGACAAAGTCCTAAAGCTTTTCACCTTTTTTTTCCTCAAGATCACAATGTTTAGAGAATCCAGTGAAAATGAAGTAGTAGTTGTTCAGCATCCTGCCTACCTGTGCCTGCAGTGTGGTGGCACGTTGCACACCCCTACTCCCCTTTGCCTACGTGAAGCAGCACCTTCTATTCCTCCAGAAGTGACTTCTGCCATCAACAGTGGTATGCTATGTCGAACTCTGGAGAGAAAAAAGCTCAATGCGTCCATTAGGATATGTTTTCTTATGGGCAAATGAACAACTGGTGAGAGGAAATGTCCTGTAGAAAAAGTTGCTGAGTGATGTAGGGCAGTGAAAGGAAGCAAATGAGCAGTTGGTGACTTGTCGGGGGAGAGAGAGAGAGAGAAAGATGTCACAGGTCAGTTCTGGCAGTGAGAAACAAGGTCTTTCAAGCTAATTAGCTGAAAAAAATTTGGCGTGTTTTAATTTCCTGAACAATTAGGATGAATAGAAATGACTTCTGCTTTCTTTGGAAAACATTTTTTAAAGCACATCATGTTAGGAAAAGAATTAAGGATCTGCAATAACAGAAATGGGAAGTCTAATAATCAGCTAATTAAACCTAGACAATAGATCCAGCCCTCATAAATAAGATCACTGTCTGTCTTCTGGTTGGCACTGAATGAAATCAAACCTTTTGCAAAACATGTTTTGAATGAAGACTAATTCACTTCCATATAGTGGCCACTTATTTTCTTAGAAAAAAATTATAATAAAACGAAGCACTAGGGTATTGATCCTGTAAGCTGAAAAGGGAAGCGTGAAATTTCAACAGTGAAATTTTTACAGAGTGCCAATGATCTTTGGGGGAGCAGACCTCCAGCTGGTACAAATAATCAGAGCTTCATTATTCAGCTTCATTTTGTAGGTGGCTTTAMAGAAGCTGTAGGTTGCCCCTGGGCAACCTAGATGCCTAGTCAAATTGTTTCATAAATTGTGTAAGTGGAGAAAATCTTTAGCTGTGGGTTGAGGCTATGCGGGAGAGAAGCATCGCTTCCGTTCATGATTGAATGGCTCATCCCCCTTTTTATTCTCAAACCCCACACGTCCTCGTGGCAACCTCATTATTACTTGCCTGGAAGTTAATCGTAAGTGAAAGTGCATATTTTTAACTTTCTTGAATGTGATCAGCTTTCTGTACTTGCAGGACTGTCGGCTCTATCACTGTAAAGCAAGTGGAAAGAAGGGCAATGCACGCGGCTTTCTGTGCCGTATCAGGGCTACTGGCCCTGCTTGGAGGCCCCTGTACTGGGCCTTTTCACTCTTCTCAAATTAATCATTTTAGGTTAAGCTTTGCCAGAGCGAGTTCCTGGGATAGATTTTTGTTTGTCACCTTCGAACAATAACAAAACTGGCGCACTACCAGGAAGGGCAGTGGCTGGGGTGGGTAGGAAGGAAAGAATCATATAGGAAATAATTGTGTAGGAGGCTTTTGAGTACGAGGAAGTAGAAACCAAAAGCCAGGTCTATAACAGATTTGTGATGAATACATACGTTCAGCTATAAGCGGTATCTGCATAGAAAATTGATCTATTTTTTGTTTGCAGGCTTTGTATCACTGTTCTAATGTGCTATTCTTGTTTTTCCCAAATGTATTAATCCCTGCAGGTGTGTCTGAACTGGAAAATTAAATGTGAGCAAATCTGAATGCTGGGGAAAATTCAGGTTGCAGATCCCAACCCAGGATTCATACTCATCTCTGGTGTGTGTGAGACTGAGAAAGAATCACCTGGAGATTTGAGCTTTGGTGGAAAAACCCGCTGACTGCCCCAGAGTTGTGGAGTGGGCATGGGATGGAGGAAAGGAGACCTGTGATTCTTGCAGGGCTCAGATACTTGCAAGGACTGCATTTTCTCTAGTGATGGAAACAACAAAATGTCCTGACTTCCCAAACTATGTAGTGCTCTTAACTGTCCATTGGATGGACAGCTTTTTCTGTCTATCCAGAGTGGGCATACTACTGTGAACAGATGTTATTTGGGAGGAAGGGAAGGAAGAGTCTATGGAAGTGAATGACTGACATTACAACTTTTCTGTATTTGTATGGCTCTGCGTTTCTTCAGAAGCACAGCTGGGGGGGCAGAGGAGAAGGGCAAAGCTTTGTCAGTACGTGGATTACCAGTGAAGCAAAGGGCTGATTGTCTTAATGCACTTCTGAAAACAGAAAGTAAAATTAATGGCAACCTTTGGGGTTTTCTTCAGGAGACAGTTATGCAGGCAAATAGCACTTGTTAAACAGCTTTTTAGCACTTTCTCTGATCAGGTTGACATTTTCTGTATTCTTAATTAGAAGCTGCTGGTGTGCTTGAGGATAATTTTCAGTCCTTGCAAGATGAGAATGACTAGTAACTTGTTAATCTTTATTTAATTTTCAAAATATGGTGGTCTAAACAGTGCCCTCCAAGGTCTGTGAGAGGATGTCATGCAATTGGAGTTGGAAGTAGAGCACTGCATGAACAGCAATACTGACAGCCAGGTAAAAAGATGCCTTAAACAGTGCCAGAAATGGAAGTTATTGTACAGGACACCTACCTGTATTTGAACCTTGATGGTTTTCTGGTCATATGGTGTTACACCCTTGTACAGCAAATGCTTTTCTAGAGGGTCTCTTTGTAGCTGTTTTCTGCTGTGGATGTGTGTTTTGTACTCACCGGTACATAAATTCTGGATACCTTTGAGAAATAATGGGGCAGTGCCTACCTTAGCCTTACTTAACAGCTCTATTAATTCTTGGGGGTCCCTGTGAAAGACATAGCCTTGATACAGAGAGCTCAGCTGTTGTCTTGGCAGTCTTCCTGGCACTTTCTTTTTTGGTATACCGCTGTTCTACGTGGAATAGAATAATTTGGGTGCTTTTTTCCAAACTGTTTTTTCTGCTCTTATTCTCTGCTTATTTTTTTGTTACAATTCAGTTAATCATCTCCAGCTTTAGGCCTTGGCACGAAGGCCTTTATCCCGCTGTTGGAGTGGTGTGTTGCGAGGTGCACTGTGATACTCTGCTAGGGAGAAGTGATCTCTGATGATATCAAAGAATTCTTACAAAGCAACACCACAAAGATATGTGGTGTTTGTACTGCTATTGGCAGGAATATCTGGAACAAAGAAGCAAATGAGCTCTTGGGTGCTTCAGATCTGAAAGAGAAGCAGCAAACCTCAAGGTTGAAAGCAAGGTGAGGTAGTAAGCTTGATCTGATTCACAAAAGTGCAAGGTAGTTGCTTTCTGAATTGTGGGGCACTCTTGATCTTTCCTTCCTCGGTTCTCAGAAGGACACTGTGAGTTATGCTTCTCCTGTGAAATCTCGTGCTGCATCACATATTTCATACCTGCATGGCAGAATTTTATCTGTCACCTTAGTCAAGGGTGTTTTGTTCGGTCTCCCATTCCTTCCCCCGCCTCTCCCGCAGCCTGTGGGACTTGGCCAGTCAACCAGCATCAATAATTAATAGTGAATAACAAATACTCGCTGCAGTCATTTTATGATCTGCTTGTTTGCACAGACTAGTCACTGAACAATGGCAAATAATAGAAGAACGAGTAAGTATCTTGGACTGTTTATGCTCAATTTATGAACAGCAATGAAGTGACTACTTAACTGTGAAAGTAGTACAATGCCCAAATGAAAAGGATGAGAAAGCCAATTTAAAGAGATGGGTTTAATCTTCCTCACTGGTGGTTAACRCTACATTCAGATAAGTAGTTATTTGTAATATACTATGGAAATATCAGTTTACCACCTCCTTATTGTGGCATTTATTTTATTTCMAATACATTGTGGGTGCACATGCATATTTAATTTTTTAACCTGTTAAAGATTCTTACAACTACTTTCTGCTGTCATTTACTTAGGGGTTTTGAGAGGTACTAACCCCAAACTGTTCAGTTTTGTTTTCAGAAAATAGCCAGAAGTGACAAAACTTGCCAAATCTTTTCGTTTCCTTGAAAGTGCAGATGTCTAAGGGAGCGCTGCTTTGCAAGGACTTTTGCAACCTTTGTTTTTGACTCCACTGGAATGTGACACATTGTTATCGCATTTGCCTAAGAAGGCTTTAGTTGCAGGTTTATCATATACTCCAGGCTCAGGAACTATTTCCCTGGGGACCACACTGCATTCTTGAATTGCATGGCRTCTCGTGGCCAGCCAGTACCATTCAATTCCTGTCCTCTTGGCATCCTGTCCTAGAAAATGACCTTCTATTCTCCCCCAGTAGCTCCAAGTTGCTATTGAAAAAGTGCCTGCTGTTCAGGAAGACCCACAGGGGTGTCTGGCAAGAGAAAACAGCATTTGAGTCTAGGAAGTTTCAGTGATGCATACACACACAGAGAGAGTCATCTCAGGAAAAGCAGAGATGTTTATGTTCCTGTCTTTGAAATGATAAAGAATACAGAAAAATTCCAAATATGTACAGTATGAAACAGGTGCAGAGGAGCCCAGCGGCACATAAAGGGCAACGCATAAAACCCCAGCTTCCAAAACACGGGCTGAATTTGCTTTGCAAAGTGCAAATTCCTAATTTATTCCTAATATACAGTTGGGCAGATGCTGGTGGGGGGGGTTGTATGTATTTTTTTTTTTAAGTTTTTTTTAAGAATTCAGTTTTGAGAGGAAGAAAAAAAATAAATAATCCCTTTTTAGGAATTCATTGCCAAACTGTCAGGGCAGTTCTTGAATGGTAATACCGTAGACATTAAGACATCTGTAGGCTTGGCAGGATCCCTATAGAACATTTTTAATCCATTATGCMCTTAATCATCTTAATTGAGGACACAAGTAAAGCTATGTTAAATTTTTGGGAGCAGGTGCCCACTATCCCCTCTGCATAGAGGAATGACACTCTAAAAATCACATTCTGCTGATTAGGAAAAACTCTTACTTCGTTAACCATCTCACAAAAAAAAGTCAATTGTATTTTTTTTTTAATTCGTAAGAATTTTCATAGTGGCACAGAAAAACATTTATTTCATCTTACGTTCATTAAACTGTCATTCCAAACTTTAACTATGCATTCCTAATTGAGAAAATGGAACAGTAAGTTCCTGATTTATTTTGTAGCAGTTCCTTGCAAATCTTACAGTTCCCAGTTTACCAAGGTGGGTAAACACATATTCAGCTGCATGCATGTTATTTTCAACAAGTTAAAGGTGGGGTACATACTTAAATTCCTTGCTGATATGTGTCTATCCTGTGCAGTCTAATCAGTTTGATATTTTTAAGAAACACAGTCTAGCTACACTTACAAGAGTGTTGCTTGTATGGAAACCCAGTCTGTAGGGAGCATATGCATGTGTATGGTGATTTTTAGAATACTTGCGTGTATGAGTGTACACATGAAGTCTCTGCAGCATATAGACCTATGGTGACTAAAAAAAAAAAAAAAAAAAAAAAAAATCACGCTTTTAGTGGGTATAGGCTGGCCAATGTAAAGTGTAAGCTCCAGATCATAGAGTTGTCAAGGGTCTCTTAAGGAAAAGAGGGGAAAGGAGCAGTTTATTGCACCTATTGCACTCCTACTTGGGCTGCATACCTGGGATTAGAAGCACTGCTAAGTAGTTAGTGACCCTAAAAGAGCATGGTTGGGTAGGTCTCTGACTGCAGCCCTTTTACTCACCTGGAGGGTGAGGAGTGCCCTGAAGCGCAGAAACAAGGTGTCTCTGGCAGGGCTGTGTTTCCTCTGCAGGGTGCCAAAGGTGTGCAGCTCCTGATGCTGGAGCTGGGGATGCCCTGCCTGTGTTCAGTTGCAAATGCGCATCTCCCCCCGGCTGTGGTTCAGCCTTATTGAGGAGTGTTGCACTGCAGCTAACAGTGTATATTGCTTCTTTTGGGGGGGGGAAGGTTAAAAACCAATTATTTTTGAAGTGTTTTCTAGAATGTTTAAAAACCCAGCTAAGGAACAGTGCCCTAGGAAACCTTGGCTCGCTACCCAAGCATTTTTCACTCATGTTTCAGTTTCAAAAATAGCTCTTGTTGTTAAGGCTAATCTCAAGACAATAACAAAGTGATGATGATGATAATAAAAAATCTCCACCTCCCTCAGAGATTGGGTAGAAGTTCATACCCTGTTCTTCCTTTCAAATGTAGCCTTTCCCCATCATAGCTTTTTAGGTAATTTGAATGTTATTAGCAACTAAAAAAAGTCACTAAAAAGTCACTGTGGAGCACAAAGCAGGAGTTTTTTCCCTTATCATTTTAACACCAGAAAAATGCCAAACTGTAAATTTTGTTCTCTTCAGATATTTATCTTCAGCGCTGACAAAGCTGATACCAAGAGCCAGAGGCTTATGTCCCCAGGTACGTGCTTTTCCAGTCCTCTCAGTCTCAGCAAGTTTTAGGGCTGAATGCTACCTTGATGGTGCTGGGCAGGTTTTGGGGTGGGAAAGACCTTAAAACTACAAAATCTTTCCCTGATTTCAGACTTAGAGGGCATCCTGTTGCTGTTCCATGTCGAGCTGAGGCCAGGGAAGCCTCCTCACCTTTCTCAGTAACGCCATTCTTGATATTATTCCCAGGTCTTTGCCTCAGATGCTAAAAGACAGTGATGTAGTATGCCTAYGGTCTGACATGGTTATATGCTCTAGTGCTGATTTTTATGTTAATCCCTTGATTTGGTTTAACCACGTAGGTTTACATTGATTATATGATAAGCTCTTCAGGTAAGAACGCTGAATCTAATTGCAGTCAACTGTCACCACTTTAGTACTCAGTAATGTTTGTTCTGACGAGTCCTCAGAACTTGCTATTGAAACAAAGCAGTTGTGCTTTTTCCTTATTAAAAATAAAACAATAAAAATGTCAGTAATTCCTTTTCCCTCTCAGGAAATGTTTAATGGATGTGGTTTGAAGTTTGTTGTTGGTTTTTTAATCTCTTATGACATTTTTATGTGCCTGTTGAATAGAAAGCTGTAAACAAAAAGYTTACATATAATGTTGCTTGAAAACCTTTGGTAACAATTTTATATTTAAAAAAAATTTCTTTATTATTTSAAAACGAAGCAAAAACAGAACTATTTTTTCCAAAAGCTTTTTTCCAGCTAAAAACTTTCCAGCAAACAGCATATGAATATTTTTAAAWTTGAAAATTTATTTTTTATTTAAGTAGTGTTAACAGTAGCCTTAATTATTACTACAGTCATTGATTTTTGGAGGGCAGGTATACTCAGTGAAGAGAATATCTGAAACATGCTGCCATTTCTTCCCAAAACAAACCTTTGCTTATCTGGTAATGATACAAATTTTTAAAATTTTATTATAAAATACTGCTGAATTAAACTGTTAATCTGAACTTTAAAAAGATTTGAAATCTGGGAGGTTCATTGTTAACTGGGATAGAAAACCTAGTTGAAGTTGATCACCTGGATTACATTGGGAGACTGCTGATGGTAATTTAAAAAAAAAAAAAGACAAGAAATTGCCCAACTGGACTAATACTGGCTCTGTGTACAATATCTTTTCATTCCTGACTAGTTAGATGATGTTTCTTTGCTGGAGCAATTATGCATTCATCTCCCCAGGGGCCCATGTCCTCATGTAAGTGTTAAAACACATTCCTCTCTCAAAAGTTTTTGGGCATGTCCAGCTGAGGTCATGGTAATTAGAGATAGAAAAGACCCTTTGGATCACCATGTCTTTCCCCCTGCCAATGCGATTCTGTTTTTTTAGGAGGCGTATTTACAATTGATTCAACAAAGCTTTGGAAAAGTGACTCAAGATGAGGCAAACGCTCTTTGCTAGGGAGACTGTTCCACATCCAATAGACCATAAGAATAGTCTCTTTTCCTGATGTTTTCTTATATTTTCCTTTGCTGCAATTATTTTTTCATCTGATAGGCACTTGAGAATCCCCAGTAACAATTCAATTTGGAGCTTGTCCGTCATTAGCAACTTCCTACTTCATCATCCTTGTGCATTAGCTCATTCCCTGAGTAGACATCTGGTTCAGAGCTCAGCACATGATGTGGACTTTCTTAGCTTTTTATTACTCTGTTGCTGAGCCACTCTTTTTCCTGGGAACTCAAGCTCTCCTGGGCTTAAAGTCAAGTTTGCTACATGTGAACAACAGCATGTCAAACAAAGTCAGACCTGCAAGTAAAGATCTTGGTTTGAGGGAGGTTTGGGTTGGGGGAGAAATGTTTTTTCTGAGTTGTTCTGCTAGTTCTTGTTCATAATACTGTCTCAGTTAAACTATAATTACTGGTCAACACTACCTCTCCCTAACACCTCTTTCGACTAGATTTTAAGAGATTGATTATGAGCTCACTTAGTCTGGGCTTACATCATTTTAATTCCATATAGAATCATAGAATCATTAAGGTTGGAAAAGACCTCTAAGATCATCAAGTCCAACCATCAACCCAACACCACCATGCCCACTAAACCATGTCCCTAAGCRCCTCATCTACACGTCTTTTAAATACTTCCAGGGATGCTGACTCCACCACTTCCCTGGGCAGCCTGTTGCAATGCTTAACCACTCTTTCAGTAAAKAAATTTTTCCTAATGTCCAATCTAAACCTCCCCTGGTGCAACTTGAGGCCATTTCCTCTCGTCCTATCRCTAGTTGCTTGGCAGAAGAGACCGACACCCACCTTGCTGCAACCTCCTCAGGTAGTTGTAGAGCGCGATAAGGTCTSCCCTCAGCCTCCTCTTCTCCAGACTAAACAGTCCCAGTTCCCTCAGCCGCTCCTCGTAAGACTTGCTCTCCAGACCCTTCACCAGCTTTGTTGCCCTCCTCTGGACACGCTCCAGCACCTCAATGTCCTTCTTGTAGTGAGGGGCCCAAAACTGAACACAGTATTYGAGGTGKGGCCTCACCAGTGCCGAGTACAGGGGGACAATCACTTCCCTACTCCTGCTGGCCACACTATTTCTGATACAGGCCAGGATGCCGTTGGCCTTCTTGGCCACCTGGGCACACTGCCAGCTCATGTTCAGCCGGCTGTCAACCAGCACCCCCAGGTCCTTTTCYGCCAGGCAGCTTTCCAGCCACTCTTCCCCAAGCCTGTAGCGTTGCATGGGGTTGTTGTGGCCGAAGTGCAGGACCCGGCACTTGGCCTTGTTGAACCTCATGCAGTTGGCCTCAGCCCATCGATCCAGCCTGTCCAGGTCCCTCTGCATGGTAAAACCATAACTCTATTGAGGTCCCTCTGCATGGTAAAACCATAACTCTATTGAGGTCAAAAGCAGTTTTTACCTGTTTTCCCTGGAGTTAACCAGTACAAGTCAGACGTCGGCATTTCCATTGTCACCACATGTCCTCTCTTGTACATGCTAATGTATCTATTTAACAAGAGAGGTTTTTCTTTCCCTGCCTTCTTCACTGGGTACTGGATGATGGGAACGCTTCATGTTCTGTCATCTTTAAATAAATACCCTTGTATCTAAAAAGGGAAAAAAAAAAAATTAAGAGGTAATTGTTATCAAAAGCTTGATGAGAAGGAGGCTGCTTTCTAGTTGTGTTTAAGATATAAACAAAAAGAATGGGGAGAGCTGTTTTTTAAAATCCCCACATTCATAGCTGCCTCTGCTTTAGCGAGAGGTTGGGCTGGATGATCTCCTTAGGTTCCTTCCAACCTGGGTTAATCCGTAATCCTATGAACCTGTGTTTGAGGTGACAATGGATAACCTCGATACATTGCTTGAGGAAATTTCAGTACAAAATGATTCAGTCGAAATTCATCGTCTGCTTCTCTCTTGCATAGCTGTGTTTTCACGAAGAGCCACAGGATTTTTGAATTAGGGTTTTTTTTTATAATTCTCATAATTTATCTCCATGTTTTCTTTGTTCTTTTCTTATATCAGACATTATAAGAGACCACAGTTTTGTGACTGGTAAGCTAAATTGCCTGCCAAGCTCTGCTTTACAGACAAACTGTTGCTTTTACAGAGAAGATGAAAATTAAAAAAACCCAACCAAACAAAAACCAACAAAACCAAAAAACAAACAAAACCACAAAGCAAAACAAAAAACAAAACCAAAACCAAACAAAAAATCACACAAAACCACAGCAACTTTCAAATAGCCTGCAGACAGCAGGGTGCCTTATAGACATCCATGCTTACAGTCACCTCTTGAAATACCAGCAATTATAGTCATGAGGCACTATTGCTACTCGTGTGCCAGTTGTCACTTTTAAAAGGATGACTGTTAGTTATATTTCCTCTCTGTGAAACACTATGAAGTTGCTTAGCATTTTGAGCAAGCAAGCACGTTTTCTAAAACACACATCCCTTAAAAAAACAAAACAAAAAACAAACAAAAAAACCCCAAACCACACACAACTATAAAAAACACCACACAACCAAACAACTTGGCATCTTTGAGTGGCATAAGATATTCATGGCATAAATAAAAGCTCCCTTTCTGTTGCAGGCCAGGGCTGCTGTCCATACTGCCACTGCAACCTCACCACTAGAAGAGTACCATGAATATGTATGACACACAGGAGATCATAAGGGGAGAAAGCAAAGGCAAGTTGTGGAATAAAAAGTAAGTCTATGTCACCAGCTCCAGTGTTAAAATATTTTTGTATCCATTACACAGAGTTCCAATTCCTGTCCCTACACCACTGCATTTTTTTAAGCACTTCTCAAAATTTCTAACAAGAAATTCGCTTTTAGGTTCATTGAACTCTTTCACACAAAGAGAAAGAAAAGAATTGAAAAGCTGACTCAAAGGCTGTGAAGTAACATTGTGCTTTCTAGATGCCTCTTCGTCCTCATGTTGGTCTCACCATGTATTCATAGAAATTGGGAACGCGGAGACAGATGTAGCAAAAGGGTTTGGTTTGTAGGAACTTCCAAATCTCTCTCCGTTATACTCCTTTCTTACTCTGTGGTTGGCATTAAAGAAAGAGATGGATAAACTGAATGGCAGAGGCAGAAAGAGAGTGCTATTCTTAGGGGGGATGGAGGGGAAGCAAAACCAACCAAACAAAAGACCTTTCCAAAATATCAACCAAGGCTTTAAATTGTTGTCCCTTTCTTCTGCTTGCTAAGTGTGTAACAGCAAGCCAGCTAAACAGAAAATGAACAGGACCTAGTCTCATAAGGGTCATTGCCAGAAGGGGCAGAAGGTGGACAAGATTTTTATTGCCTGTATTTCAGCTGTAGAGTATCCTTGTGCTAACTAGCTGGCACAAAGATAGCATCCTACCTCCTGTATCACCTTTCTCTGTGGTACACAGCCTTGCAGTGGCTGGATGCCTCATGTGAGGACAGACTGAACCAGAGTCTGGATTCGTTAAATAAATGGTACTCGTGTGATAACATACTCTTGTCACTGTTCATTGAGAAGCAAAAGAAGCCTGAAACGGGAGTATCTGCTGTTCTGGCCTTTCTCAGGAGCTCTGTGTTGTGCAAGCCTAATGTTAAGTAATTTCTTGTGTCTGTCAGATTTAATTACAAGTATTTTCAGAGCACAGGAATAAAAATAGCTAGCCAAAAGTCTCAGTGCAAAACTAATCTATGCCACTCATTTTTCATTGTGATACAAATTTGATACAGTGACAGACTAATCGTATTAGAAATCATGCCCAGTGAGTAGCACCCATTTCTTTCCATTGGTGGCACCAGTTTTAACAAAATGCAAACTGTTCTGTGCTCTAAAAGAAACACAAAAGGTTACTTGGGACAGGCAACCTAGGTATTTCTCTCACTCAGAGTCAAATGAAATATGGTTGATATTACCACTGTAACTTGATTCTGAATGCACTTTGTCTCCATCAGCTGCCCAGTTTAGATACCTACAGCCTTTATTAGTATGAAAGTCAGGGAGAGAATTAAAAATGTAGGTATAATAAAAGGAGTATTTAAATTAGGTTTTATTAAGAATAAATAATTTCTGAACTGTTAAATTCCAGGTACAAGTCACCATATGGCTTGATATGTAGTGCTCTAAAATGATATTGCTGCTTATTTGCATTTGAGGAGGAAAAATCTTCATTGTCATGGGTGAGTAGTCACAGGAAAACTTGCATTAAATCAAAGCTAATCAATACTGTGCTTAAAAATACATTACCTGGGAAAGCAAAACAGGTGCTTGAGAAGAGGGATACTAATTACCACTCTGTTTCCGAAGTAAGTTAGTTCTTGCACAGATTTTTTGAGGAATCCTGAGCAGATTGTACCCCTTATTTTTTGAGAAAGAGCAAACGAACAATTTTTGTTCTATCAGATCTGACCTCTGATCTCTTATCAGAGAATTGCCTACATCTTTTTCCTTAATGGTTTTTTTGGGGATTCCAAGAATAGTTGTCTCCAAGGACTTGGCTTCATTTGTTGTGAGATTTAGAAAAGTCTGGTTTCGCCACTATATTTGAAACCCCTTTAATTCTTGAGGAAAGGATAAATTTTACCATTTAATTAAACTGAATGTGATTTTTTTCTATGATTGCATTTGTGAAAAAGAAGGTAACCACTCTGCTACAGGCACGAAGTGTTTTGCCAACAATAGACCTGTGTGGCGCATGAATAAACCTTGTGTTAAACAGGTTTTGATGGAGGGATTGCTGCTGGATTTGAGGATAGCTGGCATCCTTTTCTCTCAAGCTAAAGAGCTCAAGAAGATCTACTTAAGGCTCCTCTATAAGGAGAAGTTGTTGAGGAATAAACTAGCGGGGGAAGTTGAAGAACAAAAGCTGGTCTCTGGGAAGAGGCTATTGTTCCAGGAAGACACCAATACTCTCTGCGTAGCACCTTTTGGGTCACCTGGTTTGATTCCCTTCCAGAGATGCTCAAGGGCTTTAACAACTGCCCTGTGTCACCTGAGTACCTCACCACGTGTGTAGTCTTAGCCTGCCACTAAACTAAGGTCAAACGTGGGCTTACACATCCTTGACTGTGCAAGCATGAGAGCTGACTGTGGGCTGTGTACCAGACTGTTTTTATGGAGTACAATAGCTGTGTTGCAAGCCCCTACTTTTTTTTAGCTGTGAATCATGGTGGCAGCTTGGTTTAGGCTCCACTGTTCTAGTGTCACTTAATTAGGAAAAAATCTGATTTTTCATAAATAGAGCACAAAGGGCAGAAAGATTCCAGCCCTCATTTTGCTTCTGAGAAAAGCATAGGACTTAATGGGTCACTGGGCAGAATACAAACAAAAAGAACCCCAGCTGAAGTACTCTTAACGTCATGGTTTTTCAACATGGCATTTAAAGACAGTGAAAAGCAGAGTGGGGTGGCAAACTACGCTTATCAGTAAGCTGAATCTCTAAGAGGCATAATTAAACTGAACCAAGCAAGGCTTAAATTGGTAAGACTATCCATATAAGAGTTTCCAGGTATTGAATTAAATTAATTAATAAGCCATTTTAAGCTAACCTATTGCAAATTTTGAATATCAGCATTTATTGCAGTGATCCAAACATAACTACCTCATGCTAATTCCTAAGAACCAAAAAATGACGGGCTGAATATAAAAGTAAAATGGACTCACTCATTGATACAGTCCAACATGGGTGAAATGTAAATAAGAAAACAGCCATATGGAGTGATGTATCAGGTAATAATCACTTTATGTAGATTATCAGACATAACCTTTTTTACCAGTAGAAGATGAAAGTTCTGTTAAATTGCAGGGGCCAAAATTGTGATGTAGTTTACACGTGACTATTGCCAGTGCAACTAAGAACAGAATTTGCTCCATAATTTCAGTCTTTTATGTGCACTTTTATTTCAAAATACCTGACTGTGTGCATGTGTGATGAAGCTGTCTGTTTCTTTAGAGTCTGGATAAGAGTGAAGGGGGAAGAACTTCCAAATACCTTTTTATCTCTCGTTATTGTTTTGGCACAGGAAGAACTCCCAATTATGGTCTTTGAATCCACTGGCTAAGAGCAGCCTGGCTTGAGGTTGAACTCAGTGCAGCACAGCTACAAACAATGTGCTTTGTCCATTCATAGAATCATAGAATGGTTTGGGTTGGAAGGGACCATCTAGTTCCAACCCCCCTGCCATGGGCAGGGACACCTTCCACTAGACCAGGTTGCCTAAAGCCCCATCCAACCTGGCCTTGAACGCTTGCAGGGATGGGGCATCCACAACTTCTCTGGGCAACCTGTTCCAGTGCCTCACTACCCTCACAGTGAAGAATTTCTTCCTTGTGTCTAACCTAAATCTACCCTCTTTAAATTTAAAGCCATTAGCCCTTGTCCTGTCACTATGTGCCCTTGTAAAAAGTCCCTCTCCAGCTTTCTTGTAGGCCCCCTTCAGGTACTGGAAGGCTGCTATAAGGTCTCCTCCCCGGAGCTTTCTCTTCTCCAGGCTGAACAACCCCAATTCTCTCAGCCTGTCTTCATAGGAGAGGTGTTCCAGCCCTCTGATCATCTTTGTGGCCCTCCTCTGGACTCAGTCCAACAGGTCCATGTCCTTCTTATGCTGGGAGCCCCAGAGCTGAATGCAGTACTCCAGGTGCGGTCTCACCAGAGTAGAGGGGCAGAATCACTTCCCTCGACCTGCTGGTCACACTTCTTTTGATGCAGCCCAGGATACGGTTGGCTTTCTGGGCTGCGAGCGCATATTGCCATGTCATGTTGAGCTTCTCATCAATCAACACCCCCAAGTCCTTTTCCTCAGGGCTGCTCTCAATCCCTTCATCGCCCAGCCTGTATTGATACCAGGGGTTGCCCTGACCCATGTGCAGGACCTTGCACTTGGCCTTGTAGAACTTCATGAGGCTTGCACGGGCCCACTTCTCGAGCTTGTCCAGGTCCCTCTGGATGGCATCCCTTCCCTCCAGCGTGTCGACCGCACCACACAGCTTGGTGTCGTTTGCAGACTTGCTGAGGGTGCACTCAATCCCACTGTCCATGTCACCGACAAAGATGTTAAACAGCACTTGTCCCAATACCGACCCCTGAGGAATGCCACTCATCACCGGTCTCCACTTGGACATCGAGCGGTTGACCGCAACTCTATGAGTGCAACCATCCAGCCACTTCCTTATCCACTGAGTGGTCCATCCATCAAATCCATGTCTTTCCAATTTAGGGACAAGGATGTCTTGCGGGACAGTGTTAAACGCTTTGCACGAGTCCAGGTAGATGATGTCATTTGCTCTTCCCTTATCCACCAACGCTATAACCCCGTTGTAGAAGGCCACCAAATTTGTCAGGCACAATTTGCCCTTAGTGAAGCCATGTTGGCTGTCACTAGTCACCTCCTTATTTTCCATGTGCCTTAGCATAGTTTCCAGGAGGATCTGTTCCATGATCTTGCTGGGCACAGAAGTGAGACTGACTGGCCTGTAGTTCCTTGGGTCTTCCTTTTTTCCCTTTTTAAAAATGGGGGTTATGTTTCCCCTTTTCCAGTCAGTGGGAACTTCACYGGACTGCCAYGRCTTCTCAAATACGATGGATAGTGGCTTAGCAACTTCATCCGGCAGTTCCTTCAGGACCCGCAGATGCATCTCATCAGGTCCCATGGACTCGTGTGCCTTCAGGTTCTTTAGATGGTCTCGAACCTGATCTTCTCCTACAGTGGGTGGTTCTTCATTCTCCCAGTCCCTGCCTTTGCCTTCTGTGACTTGGGCGGTGTGGCTTGAGCACTTGCCAGTGAAGACTGAGGCAAAAAATGGTGTCTCTTTGCATTGTAACATCATTTACTGCCACGTCGTTGCTAAGGCACACCCATGTCGCCCCTGTCAAAATGTCAGTTTAGATCGGTACAGTGATAGGACTTAATTCAGCTGTCTACATGATGCAGGGTCACTGCTCACAACAAAGCAACAATAAACTGTTTGAAGCTGGTAAGCTGGCAGTAGGGCTTGGGAGAAGGGAGGGCAGGAGAGGAAGGTGAGTGTGTATGAATAAAACAAATAGGGAGCCGTAATTGCAACAAATGTGCTTAGCTTGATTGCTTGATAACCTCGGTTTTCAGCTCAGTATGACCATGTGAACTTTGTGGCCAAAACTTTACTGAGACAATAGATATAGCTGTGTAACCTTCACTAATTAAAACCTTAATAATAGCATGTGACTGTACGGGAGTGCATAGTTGAGTGGATGGCCAAAGTTAAAGCCCAGTGGAAACATTTTTTGCATGCATTGATCCAAAGCCCAGTGAAGACAAAGGGAACGAAATGAGGGTCTTGTGCCAGGAGCCAGAAGACCCAGATCTTCTTCTGATAAGCCTGGAGTGTTCTGGCCAGGCCTTTTAGCTTTATGTGTTTTAAAAGTAGCTTTTGGTTTATATGCATTTCTATTTGAGGGTAATCCAATATGAGACCCCTGTGACCTCGCCATCAAAAGTACTGTCAGGCGACCATTTCCCCTGACTTCTGTTGTGCTGAACTGTACTGAAAATCCAGTCTAGATGCATTTTCACGTGCACCCATCCAGAAGCAGTGGATATCGTGGATTACCTCGATCTTGTCTTCTCGAGACTCAGTTTCCCTGCTTGTAAATGTGGTATTAAAGTATTTATCCTATTTTTAGGCTTAATTAATTTTTTTTTTTGATATTTAGATTTTCTTAGATGAAAGAGCTACAGTAGAGTTACATTATGCCAGGTCAGCAGCTCCAGACTTAAACTGACATGATCCCACTAACTTCAGATAGACCTATGCTGACACCCTACTGAAGTTTCTACCCAAAGTACCTGGAGACCTGTTCAAACAAAAGAGTGTTTAATATCCTCTTAGGAAGAAGGTCAATCTGCTGAAACAGAATTTCTGATTATTATCCTCTGACATTCACTCTTGCTTAAAGCTACAGGGAAGCCGTAGCCCTGGGATACCAAAAACTCTATTAATGTATAGCAAACTATGGACCTTTTCCTGAATAACTCTTCACTATCTAGGGTTAATTATGTTTTATAAAGTTTCCATGTCTGCCTTGGAGCAGAAGTTTGGAACAGGAGAATGAAGAGGAAGAGTGCTTCTGGAAGGTCCTGAGGGGAAGGAGGAGGGAAACTTTGAGAGGGAATATGGCTTTTTGTAGAGGCTGGGTGACTGGCATCTGCTAGGGAGTCAAGTCTGGGATGGAGGAGGAGGAGGAAAGGAGAGAAAAAAGATGTAGGAAGGCTTCCTGTTAACTCAATCTGTTTAAGACAGGCATGGAAAGTTTGAATGACAGGAGAGAAGAGAGATGGTCCTAATGTTTCCAACCCCTCCAGGGAACAAGAGGATGCCCTGGAGTAGAAATTGAGAACCAGTTACAGAGGAAATACTTAGATTCAAATTTAAGTGCTTTCTTCAATATTTGGCTTTTAGAAATGCTTTCATGAATGGGCAGGGGGATAGATCGGGTGATAGAGGTAGAAGTGGTGGCAGTGACCTGTCCCTGGACATCAGCAGCCTTGTCATGGAAGAAATTGTGACGTTTCTCTTGTAGGAAGGCTGGGGGAATAGAACAGAGAAGTACAAAGTGGGGCAGCTGGAAGCAGATTGTAATACTAATTGGTGATTATTCTGTGTTGTATGAAATGTTGTCATACATTTTGAGGTCTAGTAAAGTAAAGGGAATTTTAGCAGGGCATACTCTGGTACAAATATAAGGGGAAAAACAGATGGAGAGGTTTGAGAAACAGGACAGAGCTTTTTAGGAGTGTGAGGATCAGAAAAAGATAAAACCAGCAGTCATCCTTGGGGTGGCTATACCTATCAAATCGCAAGGCAAAGACCACTCAGATTGTATTCTTGTGGTGCAGAACTGGAGCATCATCTGAGATGTCAGAGGCGTAGTGGCAGTGAACCGTTATGAAAATCATTCCATGGACAGAAAATATTTAAAAAAAAAAAAAAAGAAAGAAAAAGAATCAGCTCTCCTGCAAAGAGAGGGTTTTGCCCAGGCAGAAACCAAGGCCAGTGCTTGTGCAGGGGAATGGTGTGCAAAATCAATATAAAGTATGTGCAGAAATAAAAACTATATGCAAGCATGGCGAGGCATTACAGCAGACTGATAGCTGCACTGTAGGAAAGTACAGTGCATTTCAGACTTGAAAATTTGAAATAGCAGACTCTTCCTAAAGCACAGGGCATAAATGGCACCTACTAAATTTCTTTCGCAAGCAAGTGCAAGCAGGTGAAGAACTGCATCCTTTGCGTTATATTTTCTCTCCCCTTCAGCAGTCGCTGCTGGTGGAGTGCACCCGAGGCACACAGATCTGCTCCCCATCAGATGGACGAGCCGTTGTTCCTCAAAGCTGCATGCCAAACCAGGAGTCAGGCGCGTAGCAGCACGCTTGTGTCGCTTTGGCACCAACAGAGCAAGCCACTCTCCTTCCGCCCCCACTCCCCCTTGACTCCATTCTCTCCTCGCACAGGAATACCCTAACCAGGGAAATATGCACGGGCTGTTTAGCGAAGGGGTCAAATCCATTTGGATGAAATTCCAGGGCTGCAGGGATAACAATAGCAGGAAGCAAGGTCCTTGAGCTGGCCCACGCTGCCTGCCTGTAGCAGCACGTTGTTGAAAGATGTGGCCTGCTGCCGGCTGCCCCGCGCTGCCCGCCCTTGGAAAGCCCCGGCTGCTCCCAACACYGCGGAGAACCGAAAGCTCGCCGCAAGGGGAGTTAAACGGCAGGAACTCCTCAGTTAATTATGAAATTATTCTGTGACCGTACCACTTGCCCAAGCCTAAATCTCCTCTTTTTAACCTTTTGGAAGTCTTATGTGTTTCATGGGATTGTATTTTAGCAAGCGGTGAATTCCCCTTTGCCCCTTGCTTCTTTCCCACAGGAAAACCCTCCCATACGAACCCCAGTGTGAGCATGCTTTGGATTACAAGCCCAGATATTTTCAGTCTGTCTGAGGGAAATCACTCTTTACTGATTGCTCCTCAAAGCATATGAAGCAATACACAAATAAGATACAGCGCRTGGGTTTCACGAGCTTGTTACTGATGTTTGATACAACGGTTTATTTTTCATTCCTTCAGCTACTGTTTTTTCTGCTTCATTGATACTCCCCATCAATTAAGGTTGGTGAGCAAATGGACCAAACCCAGGACACGAGGCCACATCTGGCATTTGCTACAGCAATGCCAGTGCTGTAGCCTGGGAGATGTTTCTCTATCTGGCTCTGACCCTGAGACGAGGAGGAGGAGGAGGAACTGGAGGGCTAGTCCAAGTTAGAAAGAGCGTAAGCACATTTTTTCATTTCTAACATGCCATGCAGTGCTCCAATTGCCTGATAGCGACTGTATGGGAAAATTCCATCTTATCAATTTGTTAAAAATGTCTTTCTCATTGGGGAATAGGAGACGGCACTCACATGCACAGACAGAGAATGTAGGAGTGCTTTGTGAGCGCTCTGATAATTGGGAAACTCCAAACCCCAGTAACTAAGCAAAACAAACCAGAAACTCCTAAAAGGCACCACCACCACTAAAAGGAAATGCATTTTTTTCTGTCAGCGTAATGAGCAGATCAACCTCATTTCCGTTGTGACTGTTTTGTTTGGGTTTTTTTTCCAGCTGATGACAAGAGCACACTGGTGGAACGACGTCCCGCACCATTTCCTCCAGGTTGTTTCCTTTTTCTTCAGCTCTGGAAGCAGCTTGCACCGTGTGGACTCGGGTGGTCGGACCTGGACCCATGTGCTTGTTTCTCTAGACATATAGATGCCGCCTCCCCCGAGGAGGAAGTCGCTGCAGCTGTACGTTCAGTGGAACATACTTTTACGATAAGCATATAGACACGCCACCAGGGACAGAGATTGGGGGATGCAWCTGCATGGCACAGGCTTTGCCTACAGACCGTGCTTTATATTGGTAATGTTTTTCTCCCTTATAAGGGATGATCATATTTAAAGAGAGAGGATAACTGAGTTTCTCCCACAGTCTGGTCTTGCTGGCCACTTGGGGTTTGGGGTTTTTCTCTTCCCTCCCCACCCCCTGCTTCTTTCTCTACCATTCTTCTGTGACCTTCTAACACTGCAGATCATTTATCAAATAGCCACTAATGGCTAAACAGAGGCCCATTATAGCAGGCATTTGCAACATTTTGTTAGCAATAAATATGCTGTGGTTAGTAAATGTGTTGTAATTGGATAGCATTACATGGAAACATGAGCTTCAGTATTTGCCAGATTTTCAAACTGGACTTAAAAAAAAATTTAAAAATTAGCTGTCATCTGAAATAGTTGAGGTGACTTTTCTTTGCCCATTTTGGTTTTCCTACACCCTTGATTCAGGACTTAGATCAAAGTTCAGCTCTAAATTTGTGTCAGGATCTAGAACTGAGACTTGGGGTGACTAGACCGATGACTAGAAGTGGAAATGTGGAAGAAAACTTGAAAGTCAACCTTTCACACAATGTACAGCGTGCATGTGGATTTGTCCTTTCTTTCAGGGCTTTCTTTATCAGTAAGATAAATGTATTACTGATGGAAGATGAATGATCTTTATTTTATGTCAGAAAATGTACACACAGACAACAGCAACATGAAGTTCCACTGGTTGACCAAGATACCTCTGCTGTGGCCTGGACTATTGATAGCAGAAAAGCTAAGCTGATCCGTCACTGGTATTTTTTGAACTACAGGTAGGAAATAAAGGAAATAAATTCAATAACTAAGGAGGCGCTTTGGAACAACAACTTTTTTTTTTCTTTTTTTTCCTGTATGCTTTTCTGCAAAGTTTTGAATTCAATACAGACCGCCCATAAGCCACAGGCTATGTATATTTAGCTGTATGTCTGTGATGCTTATGATTTCCAGATATTTCATCTTCAAATAACGTTTTTCCCCAGCCAGGAGGGGTAGCCATTTTATGTTCCCTCACAAATAGTCATTCAAACTGATGTTTGTGTCTTGAGAACAAACACTGGCAAAATTGTAGTAAAAGTTGAAGAAAGGGGGGGAAAGTTAAAAGAGAAAACTACTTCAGCGTTCTGTATCTTTTTCCCTCTTTGCAACTCATTTTCTTTCTAAATCAGAGCCACATAAAAGCACCATTGAAGGTGCAAGCACGCAACTACCCTGCTCAAGAATAATACGCAAGTCTTAATGATACGAGCACATAGACAGAGTACTCAAATATTTGTGATTTGTTTTCACCTACACAACAACATAAAAACAGCTGCTTAACTTAAACACTTCACTACCTTTTAATATAACCTCTTCCTCATAATGCTTTTATTCTCTTCCATCCCCTACCACTTTCTTATTCCTACTCTACCCGCTGCCGATGTTCCCACATGCTTTTCAAGTTGTTCTGCTCCTTTTTGGTTTATTTGTGCTGTACGCCATCCATAAAGTCATCTCTGGAACTTACAAGTACTTTTGCAAAGACAACAGTGGGAAGGCAGTTGCACATCATATTATTTTTGGCTAGATCCTCCAGGAACAATGGCTATTGTTTGGCAGCTAGCAACAAGGAGGCTGCTTTAGCGATGTAATGGTTTAGAGCCTGGGGGTTGTTCCTCAAAAGGTTGTGAGCCATTTTAAGGTATGTGTGACTCAAGGTCAAAACTATTTGGCAACATCTGTTTTAAAAGAAAAAAAAGAAAAGARAAAAAAAAAAAAAAAGCAAAAAACAACCCAAACCTGAGACTATGGATAAAAATAATGTGCTCTATTAACTTTTGTTTCTTTCCTCTTGCACATGTTTGTTACATGTTACATGACCGACTTTGTATTTATTCTCCCTGTGATTTTGACTTAATAACACAGCGTTGGTTGGTTGTGAGATGACACGGCGGGCCGGAACGTGGGGGTTTTCTTTTGGGCTGGGGCTGGTTTGGACTCCCAGATGTGCAAGTGGAATAATGCCTGCGCCAAAAGTCTCCACCGGTGCTTGAGGAGTAAATGCTAGCGCATCTGTTGCAAATTCAGGCGGTGTGTCTTGTAATGAAATATTAATTAACACTGCTCATAATGCTGAAGCGACCCCCAGTTGCAGCATCCCTGAACATCGTTGTTAATGTTGAAATAACCCACAGCTGCGGCTGTTTCCACAGCTGCATATAACGCTGCAACGACCTGGCAGGGGGGGCAGCTTTCCGGAATGAGACACGGCCCCTCTTGGCGCTTAGGGGCGGGCGAGCGGCCTCGGGGGTTCGCCCGGGAGCTCCCACGCCCCTGTGCGCGCCGCTCCGCGGGGGCGCGGGCAGGCGGCGGCGCCCGCGCGCCCCACCAGGTGGCGCTGTGGCGCCTCGGGAGCCGCGTGGCCGGGTCCGCCCCCGGCCCCGCCCGCCCCGCCCTCGGGAAATTAAAAATGTGGGGAGGGTCAAAAGGTCAGAGCCTGCCACGGAACGAAGGTGCTGAATTTTGGTCCGCTTTTCTGGGGCGTGAGAGCCCGGCGGTGGCAATACCCCCACTTTCAAGTGTGTTTCTTCCCTTTCGCAGGCACGCTTCCAAAATTGCCCTCCTCTCTGGCGGCATCTAGAAAAGCCCGATGGCAACAAGTGCTTGAGCACGGAGCTCCTCTTCTTACACACGCGTGTCCTCATTTCCCGCTTGGGCACCGATGCCTGGGCACGCCGACCCCTGCTGCGGCCGTGCCATGGTGCACATAGCTGTCACGTAACCGCAGYCTGTGCGAGCTCTGACTGGGGAGCCGAGGCTGTTCCCGTGATTTGGGGAGTTCCCACTGCTGGCTGAGGGCAGGGAAAGGTGATTTGTGTGGCCTGGGCACCAACAGCCCGAGTCCTTGCAAGCCTCTGGGCGAGAGCTCCGTCAGCGAGGCGGGGAGGAGGTGTGCTGGCCCGCTCAGTTGCCTCTGCCGTGGGAAAGGTCACCTCCCAGCCTGGGGACAGTCACCTCTGCAGCACAGAGTTTGTAAAGCGGGGGCCTGAACTCTTCACAGATGGACCCTTTCCCGGTGTGCGTGTACCGTGCAGCGCACCCGTGTGCTGCGTCTGAGCCAGGGGATGCTGCTACCAGAGCTTTCGATCCTGAYGTGGAAGAAAAGCAGCAGAAGGAAAAACTGGTGTTTCCAAACACAGGCAGAAGCGGCGGTGTGTTGTAGCACACGAACTTTTAGTAGACTAAGTGACGAACGTGTCTTTCACCTGCCAGCTGGCGACGGCATCGTTGCTAGGCGGTTCCACGCCACAAACTTCAACGAACATCTCAAAATGAAAAGCAGGTATTTGTTGGTATATGTAGGTTTCCATCCCTTCTCCTTGAGGAACGTAGTCCTTACCGACAGTGAAACCAGATCGTCCTGCACACTCAGAGGAGGTAGTTCTGTTTGTCTCAAGTGTAGGAAAAAAGCATTCTTTTCTTACATGTGTGCTGCTCTCCGGGTAGTGAGGGCAATTACTCTCTCAAGGTGAAAGGAACTTGAAGATTTGCTTAAATGTTTTGAGAGCATTTGCTAGAAGGTGATGTTTGAAACACCAAGTATTATTATTAAATTTTATAGCTCAGAACTGTTATTGGGTCATATCCTAGAGGTTTTACTCAAACCCATGTTTTTAAACAGCGATGTCTGGAAGTTAAACTAAAGTGTATTGACATCAAACGCCTTAGGTGTTTGGCTTGCTTTTCAGAAACATTGAACTTCTTGCAGGGTAGGGCCTCTGGAGACTTTGAAAAGGCAAAAATTTCACTTTGGAGCTTTTGACCACTTGTTATGAGGTCTGGCCTATTGTAATTGTATTTGGTTTTCACCTGCTGTTTTTTCCAAAAGGTTGATTCAATCACAAACAGTTCTTAGCTGTAAGCAGTAGCTTTAGTTCAAGAGCAGAACTTGATATTGGGGTTGTTCATATGACTCCACACAGCCAATAACCTCTTCTTCTGAGGTAACCAGATAATCAGTAAGGTTAATTATTACGAACCCATATACGAATGCAATGATTTTTTCAAATATTTACTGAATAACTTGTCTGGGAAATGGGTCTTAGTTTGGCTCTCATGGTTGATTCTAAGCCTCCTCTTACCAATACCCCTGAGACTCTCTGGTTAATTTTGTGGCACAAAATATTTAATTAGGTGCTGTGCCAAGTGGATACAAGGTCTCAAATTGAATTTCAGCCTCTCTGGGCAACTATTTTGGTAGAATGTAAATGCATATTTTCTGCATGCCAGATCCTGGCCCCATATCCATCAAAGTAAATCTTCAGTATTTCCACTGAAGGCTTGGAACAATCCTCAGTTATGTTATTGAGGTCAGATTGTGACCCTAAAGCTCTGGCAGAGACCCAAACCAAGAAATTTGTGTGGGAAATTGGGGAGGAAATAATTTAGCACTTGCCTATGCTTTTTGTGGGAGTAAACTGTTACAAAGGTGTGAGCCAAGATGAAAGCTCCTAATMGTGGTGGATATTGCTTTCCAGCTGTTTCTGCTGGAAATAGCTCTCTGTGTGTSTATGGGATGGCTCCTTATTTTCTGATGGTGCTCTGTCTCAAACAGCAACCAATTTCACTTTTACTTCCCCTGACTGTCCCTGTCCCCYGCACTCCCTACAAAGAAAAATCACTTAATCTTGTAAAAACAAAGTCCAGGGGTAGGTTCTAGTTTGGGGTTTTTTGCTGTGGTGAATTTAAACCTTCATTTTCTCTCTACCAAAAAAAAGTGGCAGGTCTAAACAGTATTAGGTAATTGTGGTTGTCATACTGCACACTGTACTGTGGAAAAATTTAATTGCTGTTTTTTCGCCCGAGGGTTTAAGCGGCAGTCCCTTGGTCTGACTCGAGCATGTCACTTCCCTCCCGATTGAGACTGCGTACCGTCGAGCAGCATGAAAGGATTCCTGTACAGCTGCACTGGCTGAGTGGGCGGGCATCTCATTGAGTAATAACATCTAATTTATACAGCCATGAAAATCTACAGCTATAAATAAACAGTTCTGACTGACTTTGCATACTTACTCAAAATAAAATGAGAGAGAGAGAAACAGACTGGAAAGAGAAATCTGGTGTAAATGTCAKAAAGGCCAGACCCTTACTCAGTGTACCTCAGTAAAGCCTTTTTGAAATCACAGGGATAATGTGGGTTCGTGATCAATGATGTACGCCTTCCTCCTTACAGGGCTTCGCCTGCGTCAGAGAAAGGAGCAAAGCAAACCCAAGATCCCAGAAGTTGTGTTTTGGGGACAGGCGTTCCCGATCGCTTTCCCAAAGCACATGACTGGGATCCAGCCTCTCCATGCAGGATGTAATAGAGAGCAGTGCCTCTTCTGAGCCCTTTCAAAGAAAGAAACGAAAGAAACGACCCCCACCATGATTCTCCTCTCCCGCTGGACCTCTGTAGCCCCGCAGGAAAACCACCATGCCAGATCCCAAAGGTAAATCTTGGCACGAGCAGGAGGCAAGGGCGAGATCTGCCATCCATCTCCTAGCTGGACGTGGAAAGAAGTGCCCCTCCGTGTCAGGGCCCAGGCTTTGTTTTGAGTTTCTGACACCTAAACTGCTTGCACTGGGACTATTAGTAAAAAACAAAAAACAAACAAACAAACAAAAAAACCCAGAAAACCCAAACAAAAAAAACCTCTCCAAAAACCCCACTCCAACAAACCTGTACAGGGAGTCTCCTGAACTTTCTCCTCTTCCCTAATTTCCTTCATGGTTTTTCTTCTGTCTGCCTCTCAAATATTTCCTTTGACCAGCATCATTCTTTCCATGTTCTGCTTTAGCTTCAACAGAAAAGGGGGTGGGGGTGGGGGTGTGCGTGTAATTGCTTACATTCCCCTTGCAAAGTTAGCTGGAGCGAGTTATCTAGATAAGCTGGGAATTATTGAATGCATGCACATCTTTCATTGAGTTAACTTAGTTTACAGTCTAGCCCTAGTATGTTAACTTCCCAGACTAGAATTTTATCAGGTGCTTAACATGTGAGAAGAACAATCTTATGTATACACATTATTTTTTTTTATTGCTCACAGGCAGCTTACAATGTGTTTCGTTTTTACTAAGTTCCAGCAGCATTTGAAAGATGAAAATAACACCCTGGTGAACTGCGTGCACAGTAGCTCTAAGCTAGGGGTTTTGGCAATGAAGATGGAGTTAGAGATTTAAGTACTGCAACTGGTTTCAAATCCTCATTTAAATGCAAGTCTAATGACAGAGATCTTTCTTTTTCATGTTGACCATTAAGGAACACTTATGCTACTGTCGGTTTTGCCTGTTTATTGGAGGTTTGCAAAGCAGATCTCCAGTGTTTTAGATGTTAACAAGATGTTGAGGCTAATAACAGAAATCAGCTATATTGAGCAAGATTAGTAAACATGTGAATGGAGAGTAATTATATGGCAGGCAGCTTTATGTTAAACAGTGCTTTAAATTAACATGCTTTCTGTCAAAGCAATCATACAGTCAGTATAATTAGGTTACTTTTGCTGCAAGATTAACTGAAACCAAGAAAAAGGAAGAAAGTGTTGCGTTCAGATTTCCTGTTAAAATGGAGGGGAGATATTATGCATATTAATACTCCAGAATGTTTCTCGTTAGAAGAACTTGGCTTCATGGTGAACTTTCTGAGCAGACATTCCTAATTACAGTCCTTGTTAGCCCAATTTGTTATCTAGCTAGCTTGGAAGTCACAGCACTGTTAAAATTACCCCTCCTCTTAATTTTTTCCAGACATGATGAAGGGTAATCCAAACAAGAGCTGGCTTGCATTCAGAGGTCTCTTACAGAGTTGTGCCAAGCTCATGAGGGAGTTCATTTACCAGTGACGATTTTTAACCATGGACACATCCTCACGTACATTGTGCAAGAGATGAGAAATCTGTGTAAACAGATGAACACAATTTTCTTATTCATAGCAGTTGCAGAGTTATCATGTAAAAGGCAAACATTTCATATTTTCCACCAGTTTTCCATATGTCTGATGACATAATGGCTTCACCAGAAGCTGCAATGCATTGGAGAAAGGATTTATCACAGCTGCATTTATTTTCCTCTACTTTATGGCTTCAGCATTCATGGAGAGATTGTTTGGCTTGAAGAGGAGGATTCACTTGCCTTTCTGCCTGTAGTCCAGTATTGCTATTGAATCTCCTGTTTGGAGGCAGAAGAGAACAGATTATTGGGAAAAAAAGGCACAACAGAGAAGTCCTGTCACAGATCAAGCGCACTTGGGAGGAGGATGTGAACCTGGCCCCAGCCTCCCAGCATCCCTGGGGAACGAACCTATCTGGGAGTGGGAGTAAGCTATGGGTGCCTGGCTTGGACCAGCTGCTAATGCCAAAGTGCTGCAGAAGTTGAATGAGCCTGGGATGTCCCTAGCAAGTAAGGGATTACTCGACTACTGAGGAATGATTTGAAATCTACCGTGGGCCACATCCCTTGACAATAATGGTGCTTTGCTAGTGGGGAAAAAGTATCTGACACCAAACAAGCCTAGCTTGGTGCAAGCATATGTGAAAAGCTTTAAAAACAAAGCTCATCTGAAAAGGCAGCAGATGATTAATCCTGCAGCTAAGATATCTGGAGCATCCTCACCTGTCTGGCCAAGGACGGCAGAGGACCTACCAAAGACCCACAGCTTTCTGAAGCACCAGCTAGAGACTAGATGTGCTACCGTGGGGCACCAAGTGTGGCAATAACCAAATATATTTGGGTACCCTTACCTAAAGCACTGTCTCAGCCTCTCTTCTTCCCTGTTGATGATCATTTACTCGCATTTGCCCTCTTTTAAATGTGCTTTCCTTGTCTATAGACCTCAGAGGCTCTGAAACACTAATTGCTGTATTTTATTTATCTCCAGCCTGCACAGCATTTGGCAATTGACCTGATGTGGAACAAAATCCTGGCATTTCTTCCTTCCCAAATGATCCTGTAAGTATTTTGTACTGACCAAATAGAAATTTTAAAGATGAGGGAGAAAAAACACCAAAAAAAAGACTAGCCTATTAGGCCAGGGACAGCATATTAGCAAGCACCTGCTAATGTCTGGCCTCCAGTGATGAAATCATAAGCCCTGGGTTGCCAGAGCTTCCGATCCGGTCTCCCTCCAGTGGATCATCAGATAAACTTGTCTGCAAGAGTAAGGTACGTGACAGATGGTGCAGGTTTCCTTTAAATAGCTAGAGTCCTCTACCCAAGGGGTAAACTGCAGCTTGGGGGAGTGACAAATATGAAGGATATAAATATGCCATCACAGGTTTGTGGCACAACTAGGGTAAATGGATGAGACAAAASTAAATATTTGTATTTGGTTTGCAAACTCTGGGCTGTAAATCCTCTTAAATTTGAGTTCCATTCATCACTAGCAATATGGTGAAATTGTAGATATAAACATTATTTGTTCATTGAAAGAAATAGATATGCCCTGGACTCTTATTCTTTGTTTTTAAAGGCATGATAGAACAAATGAAGACATCTTCTGGAAAGGAGGCTCAGTTTAAAAAATCCCTTCTGGACACTATAATAACAAAGGGTGGAACCTGTGTCTGGATTGACAACTACCTGCAGAACATGAGCATTTTAACATTCATACAAAAACTGCTGTTCATAAGCTTCTACCAGAATGTAGAATGACTTCATACCCCACACAGTTGCCCTTTGCATCCCTTTATTTGCCACTCGGGTTTCTGCAACCTCAACAGCTGCTCGGAAGAATTAAAACATCGAGAATTCAATCGTATTATAGTATTGCTTTGTATCGCACAGATTCATGCGCTGTCACATAGGCTGGGTTTCCCAATAGCCGGCTACAGGGTATTAAGAGAGCTTGGTTTCACAACCATAAAAATACAAAAATAAAACCCAGGGAAAACAATCAGTTCCTAAAACATGTTATATGTTTCTGCAAAATGCATTTAATGTAAAAGTACTCCAAAAAGAAGAGGAAAAATACGTTAAAGAGAGGTTTGCCGTCTGACTTTAGCTCAGCCTTAGGTGAATGCATTTCAGCAATGTCTTCGCAAGGTATTCAAGAGCTCGTAGAAGATCTGGAGGAGCACATCCATCCGTGCACTGGGCACGAGGAAGTTACTCCACCATAAGTTACCTCTTTTTCCTGAGAGCAATGGCTCTTATTCTTGTACTGACTTATCTCTTGCTTTACAATATCTTTAATTCTGGCTTTGTCCCCCTGGTGTTCCTTCAGCCAGCTGCTGGCCAAAGCTTTCTCTTCCGGAGGACAGCGAGCATCCAGGCATGGGTCTGTTGGAGCTGCTGCCCGCTCCGACAGCCAGCCTCCCTTTCTGCCCCATTTCTCTCCCAAAGGACARTTCCACCACCTGGGGATAAGCATTTCTCTGGACTTGGCAGAGGCCTTGTGGCTGTAAAATCTCTCTGGGCAAGTGGTTGCCCAGTGTCCCTCAGCAAGCATTTGAACCACTGGCGGAGGGGGTAGCTGTTGCTAGCTATAGCTCCTATCCACCTGCATTTCAGAGTATTGAAGTGAAGCAGCTGATGAATGTTGTTTTGGGGGTTTTTTTCAGGTGTGTTAGATGGAAGACAAATGAATCTTCTCCATCTTCAAATGCTGGTGCCAGAGAAGAGACCGCACCTGAAATGTTGCTCTGTCTGATGTGGAGAACTTTGATCTGAATTTCTTCCAAGGATCTGGTTGTCTCACCAGGAACAAAACCTGAGGGGAAACTGCTTTGCTTTATTTTTGAGGGTTCTAGTTTGACTGGTCAAAGTAACATGAGATCAGTTGCCTGCGTGATGTTTTCTACCCATTGGGAATGGGAGAAGCTATAGCACTGTTCATCTTTGGTACTCGAACCGTGCAGCCAAATTCTTGGCTGAGGTAAATTTATGGCAGTAAAAGAATCGGCCCATTGTTTCCAATTATCCTCTTTGGAGTTTCTGTATTGCTCAACATTGTCTAGTACTCTAGAAACTCTGGGATTTAAAACAAAAAAAAGTCATTACTGGTACTATTTTCTGTGCCTCTCAGGCTGTGCAGCTGGGTTGCCTTAGTTACCACCAATCCAACTGTGCAAGGGGAGGGAGAGGCACATGAGAGATAATACATTTTTAAAACCTCCAATACTGTATGAAACAGTTTGTCTATAAATAATAAAACAAATGTAGGGTCTGGCATCTTTTGGTTGTTCTGAAAAGGAAAAACAAGGTTATTATTTGACAGACTGGATTTTCCAACTCTCAGAAATGATGCTGCATCTTCTTCATCAAGCACAGGACATAGCTTTAAAAATTACTTGCTTGAAGCTGAAAGCTGCCATCCATAGACTTTGGAATAAGTTGGAACTGAATATACCTTTAAGGGTGAAAAAGAGTAAATATTTATGTAGCTGGTTTTAGGAAAAGTGATAGTGGCCTGAAGCTGTAAAGGAACATGGAAGAGAGCCTGTATGAAGCATGGTATGCTGTGGGACAAGCTTCCTTTGCAGCTTACAGTCTGCCACAGGATGTAAGTCCAGAAGGACACCAGGCTTGCCACTCATGTGGAGCCATTTGTTCATCACTTCTTGCACCTTTCAATAAACACAACTCATCTGGACACAAACTCAGCAAGCTTTCTTCCTTCAAGTGGGAAAGAAAGGAAAAGAAGAAGCTGCCCTGGAGCCTTTCCCTTTGGGGCGAACCCTGGTTGCAGCAGCCCAGGCAGGGCTCTCTGCCTTGGCAGATGCCACCAGCATCAGCTCTGATTGCTTGGTGGCTGCACGTGTTATTGGAGAAGGTGTTTCCAGATGTGCCTATAGGAACCTCGTGGACAATTGCATTACTCTGTAACTCAAACTGTGCCTTTGGGGGACTGAGCAGGAAGCAAAAGAGAGGGCAGAAGTGCCCTTCCACATCCCCTTTCTTTTGTGGGAGGGAGGAGGTGGGCAGGGTGGAGGGTACGGAGAGATGAAGAGGTCTGTCCTCCACCACCACGGATTGTTTTGCTTTTTGTGTGGTGTTTTTTGGGGGGGGTTTTTTTTTTTTGGTGGTTTTTTTTTCCTGCAGGGTTATTTTAAGTACATCATCTCCCTTACTGTGATGGGAAGGTGAGATGGGAAACGTTAGGATGAAAAAAAGTATGTGGAGACATTTTTGCTGTGAGAAGAAAGGTATGTTGGAATTGTGTCTTCATTCAGTTTGCAGCTGTTTTTACTCTGGCAATGCTGAGCCAAAGATTTGTCTCAGTCAGGAACATATTAAGACTCTGGCACACTGTAATTTGGAATAGCTTCCCTCTGGCTGTGTTTCAATGCTTATTGGGACCTTGTTATCAATACCAGCCTAAGGAAGTCTTACCCTTCTCTTGGGTGGACACAGCTGGGAAATGGATCGAGAAAATGATCTGAGTTGAAAACAGCTCCTGCTTGCAAGAAACAGGCGTGTGTGGTGGAGTAGGAAGGAGCAAGGGGCAGTGGGCAGGAGCTCATTGAGAAGTTATTGCTGCCAAAGCCCCCGTATTATTAAACTGCAGCCTCAGATACTGCAGAGTTGCTAGCTATTGGGGTGCAGCTTGCAGCTTCTTTTATTGGTGTACAGCAAATCCAGGGAATGCTGCCAGTCCTGGGGGTGAAGAGCTGAGGATGCACGTGAAGTAGCAAGAGTTTGCACAAACACGGGGAACTGTAATTCAGGGGGAGTATTCTGTACGTGGATGAAAACACCATGCAATTAAGGCCATGATTTTGTGGCTCCTTTGAAAAATATCAAGTATGCATGGAGAGGCTGACCCGCCACACACGGGAGGCCTCCATGGATTGCAAGAGCATACCAGATATCAATGGAGGATATCGTGTATGCTGTGTTTATATATATTCTCTGAGGTTACATTCGTGCTATCACAACTGGGGGTGCTTTTCAGCCTTTCTGTGTGCACAGAAAAGAAAGTTGAGTGCTTGCCCCCGTTTCTTTAGAAATCTCTTAATTTAACATTTCTTAAGTGAGTGTATTTAGTCAGCTGTTCAAAATGTGTCTAATTTTTGCAGTTAATTTGATCTCTGCTTGGCACAACCTTTTGTCTGATCAATTAACACCTTGGAAATCAAACTGTTTTAATTCTGGTTATCTCCAACTTATGCATCAGGCATACTTTAGGCCTAAAATTACTAATACGTACTCAGCGATGAAAAAATCTGATACCTAGATGTATCAGATATCAGATCGCATGTAAAGACCTATACTGTCTTGTAGTGATGATGTGGTCCCTGATTAGTAATAGTTACTATCTATGTGTGATGCCTCTTAAACCAGAGCTAGTGCAGAAAGGCTGCAGATCTGTTTTCATTTACCAGCAATCCTCATCTCGTATCATGTTTATGCAAGAATACAACTCGGCCAAAATTTCCAAACATGGACATGCAGAGCAAGCATCTTATTTGCAAAGGTATCAAGCGGTGAAGTTGGTTATTCAGCACATTTGAAAGTCAGTCTGCTGCTTTTAGGTAGCTGAGTACGGATGGTGAGAGACTAGCTACAGACACTCTACTTTGGCTTGACAAGCATGTGAGACTTCACAAAATGGATCAGGCATCAAATGTTCCCTGAGAACAGAGGGAGGTTGTCTTATTTATTTTCAGAGGTGTTGTTGCGGCATTTTTTCTTTCATCAGAAAGCTAGTTTAAGAAATTGCAAATGTTCACACATTTGTCCTAAATAAAATACACACGTTTTCCTGACAGAAACACTTTCATCCTCAAAAACTTAACCTTGAATGAAAAAGGAGAGAGGAAACCAGAAGGGGGGGGAATATCCCATGCCAAACCCCTAAAGCTGCTTCATTAGTTCTTTCTTTGTTCCACCTGTTGAATGTGTCCTCCTAAACTACAGGTGTGGTTTTTTTTCCTGACTGCCCATTTGTCCAAGGAAGCTGCCTTTCATTTTCTTTAAATCACTACTGATTATACCACTACCCAAGCAGAAGGGAGATGTTCTCAGCAGTTCGTAAAACTTTCTGAAGTGCTGTTTTACTCACAGATCTGCTGCCGTGCTTTCACTTGGATACACTAATGCCTTCCTATAAATTGTCAGTAAAGAGTGCCATTCCCTAGTCTGACAACCACCACGTGATGCAGGTGTAAGAGTTTTAGCCAGAGAGATTTAGCTTCTCTGGACCCTTGTTTGAGAAGGAATTCAAAATCCAGTGATTATGCTGGTAAGAGGTGCTTCTTGAGCCACATTAGAGAAACCCCGCCCAGCCTTTTATCTGGTAGGGTTGGGATTCTTGCTCTGATTTTGTTCTCTGTTTGTTAGCAACTGGTTAGGACCTGGCAATCTCTATCAGACACCCAACTGCCACCCCTCAGTGTACAAGGGCCCCCTTCCTCTCCCCATCTGCCTAGGCAATCACAGGAATTCATTTTAGATAATTTTTTTTTTCATAGGGATAGAGGTGAAAAACAAAACTTGGACTGACCCCATATCATACGGTTGAGGAACTCCCCGAAGTTGTAGAAAGAGATGATGATGGCAAGGCTAATGGCGAAAAAGGCTGCTAGCCCGGCTGGGCTGAACAAAGCAAAGAGAGGATATACCCACTCTCCTGTTACAGAATAAATCCACAGGACCCTAGGCAAGGAGAGAAATGACCTTTGGTTAGGACCATTCAGTTAGAAGAACCACTTCATGATTTCTAACTCCTGAAGGGCCAAGTTATCAACACAATCTTGATACAGAGAAAATTAGCTCAGCTGTCGATACATCTCCTTGGCATTTGGGCTATTTGCTGTGAAGCACACTTGAGCCGCTGCTGAATTAGATGGGTTTCAGTGCGGGTTGAAAAGCATGCAATGTTCTGCTGTCACCCTGGTGGCATTGGCTATTAATGGCAGTAAAATAACAGTAAAACAGCAAAATGCTCAGAAACAGGGATGTGCACTTGGCTATTCTAAGTGAAGCTTATTCAAATAAGCTCTCCCATATGTGTTTGCTCTTTAGTTGCAACAGCTTTTCAGCCCCTATCCAGATCTTGAGGGTCTGTGGAGACAAAGTGCTGTTTCTCACTGTCTCTAACCTGCCACTGTTGACCACTGTTTTGGGGAGTGGAAAGAAGTTTTCGGAAGGTGAGAGGGCAAGGGGAATTCTCCAGCACCTTTTCTCTCGGTCTAAGAGGAGGAGGAGGAGAGGAGGAGCAGGTAGGTAGGAAACAGGCGTAGCTGCTTTGCTCCTTTGTGCCCGAACCATTTGCAAAGCACTGTTTGGAAAAGGGAAGGAAGGAAAAGGAAGAGGATGAAGATGCCTGCTTTATACAGCTTCTTTTCTTCTACTTAGGCCCTCTCTTTCTGCCTTTTTCTTCTCTCAAAAAACATCTTGTAGTGGCTGTCAGTTCACTGATCTAATTTTCATTGTTTATGGCTCGTAAGAGTGGCTGGTAGCAAATACCTGGACTTAAGAATATAAAAATGGTCTTTATATATTAAATATAGGAAAAAATACATTTTTATAGATAAAACTATATATATTTGTATGGAATATGTAAAGAATATAAAAAATAGGGCAGGTGTCCAGTGATTGTTATGAAGATGTGCCATTCTAATGATGGGCAGCACTTCCCTAAAAAGAACCTTTGGGTCCAGAGAGTCCTAAAAGGTTTAATTCTTGATTAAAAAGACCTACATCTGAGCAGTATGCCATACTTTCCACCACCAGTGCTAACATGGGAATGCAATCCCACTCTCTCTGATGGCACCTAGCCTACCACCTTACACTGAGCATCACGCCTCAAAGAGAAGTGACAAACAGGCTGCCCCACCAGCCTGAAACTGTGTCACGAAACTGAGGAATGGGAGAGTGCTAAGAAAAAAAAGTCTGAAAAGATGATTTTTCCTTTCTCTAGTTAGAGAAGGGGAAGGGGTAGGGCATAAAAACAGTGGGGTTTTACCTTGCCTGTAAAGAGAGATTCACTAATCCCCACATAAGGGGTAGAGTGGAGAAATGGAGGGGCTTGGTACTGGAGCTGTCTGGGCTGAGCATAGAGATGTTAATTGTAGAGACTCATTTTCATGATTTAAGGTTCTTTCATCAAACAAACGGGGCTGTGAAACAGCTAAGTAAATTCAAAAAAAAAAAAAAAAAAAAGCCTGCACAAAAGGCCACAGAGAGGCTGAGCAGAAATACTGAAGACCGGGTGTTAACTGGAGCCTGTGCAAATGTCAGCATGTGTTCTTCACTGCACGGGACTACTATTTTCTTAATGTGTCTCAAACAGTAAAACAGAGAGTGACAAACACCTTCATTTTATATTGCAATTTGATGCAATTTGGCCAGCTGGCGTGCCTCATATGAAGCACTCCGACCCATATTTTCAAACCTAAACAAATGACTATGCAGGTGCACTAAAGCACTTGTAGCTTTCTGACTTGGTGGGAGCTGTGTGTTGCCAGGTTTGTTATCTTGGGGCATACCTCCAGATTCCTGAACTTACACTTCTTGATCACAGAATGGTTGACAGTTTCTGGTTTTAGTTGTTGTTTTGTTTTTTTGGTTTGGTTTGGTTTGGTTTGGTTTTTTGCTAGGAATTTCATAAAATGCACCCCACAACTTGCAAATACATATCGCTCATTTCTCATGGGTAATCACCTGTTAAATATACATGCAGGATTCAGAGGCTTATTATTCTGAAGATTTCATTTCACCAAATTTCAATTTTTACCAAGATTTTACCTTGGATATCAGTGAGTGAGTCAGAAGCAGACAATGCCCAGAATTATGGGGAGAATAGATTGAGATAACAGCCCTGGGTATAACCAAAGTGCCAAACTGCTATAGAATAGAGGACAGCGTATAGATACCAGGCAGAGGTGATGTGCTGTCATAGTACAGCTGGATGCAACTGGAGGATTCATCCTGTCCTCTCATTACCTGTCCATTAATGTTAATGGGACCACCACATTCACTGAAGGGGGAAAAAAAAGTATCTCTAGGGAATTATTAAATGGGAAGATCCAGAAAGGAGAAAAGAACATATTGGCTACATATGAGCTCTCTGAGACTGTGGTTAATTCAAAATTAAAAGGTTGTGAACTGAAAATGAGCATGCAGTGAAGGAAAAATATTTTGATTCCTAACAGAGGTGGAATACGGACATATTACAAGAGAGCCATCAGTCTCTAGATTTAATTTGGTTTGGGTTTTTTTGTATTTTAGTTTTGTATACACAGTGCAATCTATAATGATTTATATTCCCTTGCAGAGGTAGTTTGAACTTTTATCCGAAGACACATGCAAAATTGTGAAGATTAAGATTTATTTTATACTTATCTATTACCACTGAAATGGGAAAGGGCAATCTATTGTTACTTCCTTTTTAAGATTTAAAATGCCAGTTCTAAAATTTATATATTCTTCACTGTTTTCAATGTGATGACTCCAGGAGTAAGGCATTACTTAATGCAACCAGGAGATGCAAGATCCATCCTTGCAAGAATTAACTAACATTACTAACGGTTCTCTTAGCCCTGGTGTCCCACAACTGAAAGCCACCTTTCCTTTTTGAACACTACGGGTATTCAAAGCTATAGCGAAGCCCCGCTCAGAGGCAGGTACCTGGTGCAAGGCATCACCGGCTGCTCAGTTTCTCTACTGCCTTGCAGGGACCAGTCAATTCTCAGCCCATCGACACTGGGGAAGGGGAAGCGCAGCAATGACAGTGACAGTTCAAGGAGAGGCTTTTAGGAAGGACTCGGTTGCTTGTGAAACATAAGGTGCCCAAATGGGGCTATTAAATCACCAGGTTGCAGCATCAACAGTAAAATGTGTACATGTGTTAAGATTTTAGTGCACAGGCTAAAAAATTTTTCTGTTAGTTGAAAGCTGTTGTCTGTGGTTGCAGGGAACCAAGACAAGGAGGCAAAAAGAAAGCAGACAGGAGGTTCCTTGCTGTCTCGGGAGGAGAGAAAGCAACAGTATTGAAATCCTAGTATCTTTTATCCAGTGATCAGGGCCCTGGGACACAGGGGACAAGCACTCTCAGGCACCACCTTATACTCAGGACCCCGGCAGCACCATGCAACATCAATTCAGAGAAGATACTGGGAGGGCTCAAATGCGTTGATGCTTGTGTTGAACCTCATCCTTTGATGAGGATTCGGGTCGTGGCATGAGCCGTGTCTCCTGTGGGGTGAAATTGCTCAGCTRATAGGGGCTTTAGGGGAAAGCATGGCACACTTGACTGCAATAGTTGCCTGGAGAGCCGTCTGGTCTCAAAGACAGTAAAAACCAAATGCTGTCAGAAGACAAGCAAAACAAAGCTGGCATTAAGCAACTGGGTGAACCAGAACATAGAAAAGGAATTTAGGAAGCCATGGTCATAATCCTATTAGGCTCTGGGCTGGATTAGGATAAATGGCTCCTAACTTGTTTACGTAATGTAACAGTGAAGTCCATTGCTTCCACAACCACTCTGATGGGTTTCAAGTCACAAGAGTGTTTCATCTGTGCAGTTTATTTTCTATTCCAGATTTTCATTCAGTGGGCTGAAGGTAGACTCTAGATGAGAGTGAGAACTGGCGGGTAGGAATGGGAAGGATGGGTTCCCTCATAGTCACGGTGACTTCTCAGAAATCTTTGCATGAGGACAAGTCACCTCCCTGCTGACCAGTTGTTCTGTATCCTCCACCCTAGGGCCCGGGTGTTTCCTGAGCTCTGGAAAGTGATATCGCAGGGTACCCTGAAACTATACGGACCCATTCCTGAGCTGAGTCTGAACATAAGGCATCCTCAGAGTGGTTTGAAGTGTTGGCAGCTGCCCATAGTTAGATGGAGCAGGCAGTGCCTCCGGACCCCGGCACTGCAGCTGGGATGCAATGAGCAGGAGCGGATGCAAACCCAGCTCCAGGGGTGCATGACGCACACACAGAGGAGGTGGGTGAACGGCTATGGGCTGGGGGGGGCCTGGTTAGATATAGTTTATTTTCGCAGGATCACCCTCCAACAGGTTGGAGGTCAACTGTGTCAGATTGCTGGAAATGTAGGCGGTGTCCACCGGTGGAGTGGGAGGTAGTAGTGGGGCAGACGCCTCCTTGCTACCCACCGGTTTGCACCTGGCTCCGAGTATCATTTTCTATCTCAAGTTTCTAAACCCAGCCATGTGTCCCTGCCAAATAGCAAACTGAGTTTTTCTCCTCTTCTGTTCCCGTGACCCCCAGACCTTTGAGATTTGGTGTATTTGCAGTGAGCAAGACAGCAGCCAGAGGTAAATTTGATGGTACTGGTAGAAATAAAAACTCCAGCCCAGCAGAAATAACTCAAAGTACCCCAGAGTTTATGGCAATTCAGTTGCTTTTCTATAAGAGGCCTTAGAAGAGCAGGAGATACTATGTATGGTCTCAGGACCTGTATTGTGTTTGAAGAAACCTGCTCTGCCTATGTCTGGAAATAGTTTTCATGGGTCTCAGCTGAAGTTTAAATGACTTCTCCACAGAACAGACTGCTGTCTCCCATGTGCCTGGGAGGGAACTTAAATCTAAGTACAGCATTTGGCCTTGTTTTACAAAGTAGACCACTTGAAGAAAATGTTTTAAAGTATGTCATTCTTACCAACTGATATACAGAAAAGCGACAAATCCTAATAGGATCAATCCCTTCTTCTTTGCTGGATAACGGTGCGGCGTGGCAAGGATTTCCAGGACAGCAAATGGCAATACAACTGTGTGCTGAGGAGAAAAGACAGTCCATCACTGACCGGTCGCAGTGCCTCACCTTTGSTCATTGCTGATCATGAAGCTCAAGAGCCTGCCTGTGAGCAAAGGATTATTTAACAATACTGAATGTAATTGTATACAAATGCGCATACTTCATTTTTTTTTTTATAGTGAAGAAGTACTCCTGCAGTAATGAGCACAGAAATTTTCTTGTTAGTATGCTGTAAAAAGCACTGTAATGAGGTCTGCCTGTAGAATGATCTGTGTTGCTTTATAATAGGTGAGCTTTCCTTTTACATTTTATAATGCAATAAATGTTTTGGTAATTCCCATTAGAGTACAAAAGATATTGAAGTCTATTGTTATGTGCACTTGAGGATGTCAAAAGTCTCCACCTTGAACTCATTAAGCAGTTGCAGAATTGCCTTCATGGTCTTTTCAAGTTGTTACTGTGTTTTATRTATTGTAATTTATTATTTACTCCAGTGCAACTGCAGTGTGTTGTGCTTCTCTTTGTAAGCTGAAAAATGTGGTGGTAAACATACAGAGGACTTAAGTTAGCTGTGATTCAAGGTGATGAAGGATCTTTGAACAAGCTTAACCAAGAGTGAGTAAAGAGTTAGCTTGCTGGAGAAGCTTTTTTTTCTTCTCTCTTTTTTTGTCAAAGAGTTGGAATTGTATTAAGCAGCTTCAGTTTCAAGGGCTTTTATGATGGTAACTGTCTGAGCAAGGAGGATTTTCAGCACAGGGCAGAGMGCTTGGTGGCACTGACTGTTTTGTGGTGGGGAGCTGCCTCCAAGAGGGATGCTCCTCACTGCGGGGAGGTTGGGAGCACAGCAGAAGTCCCTCTGGGCTCGGACGTTAAACGGACAATGCAGGGCTCTTGGGATGCTAACGCCTCAACTTGTTGGCTGATTTGTGGCAACTTCAGAAAATAATTTGTTGGGGTGAAATTTCCCCACTAAAATTTTTGCAATATTCCCTGTGCAAGCAAACGATAGTTTTAAGTTGCAATACCTAGGACAGAAGGCCTAAACAATGCTGGGGAACAGCACAGCAAAAACAGTCAATGAGGTGCAACGGGAGAAAACTATAACAATAACTGTAGCTGACTAGTTGGTTAAATTCCTATTAATTAAGCAAATATTTTCATGGGTAGATGGGGGAGGAAGGGGAGGAGGGCAGCAGAGAAAGATAGATAGACTTTTAAACAGAAAAAACCCACCAAACTAATGATTTTTTGGTTTTCCCTAAGGGCGCAACCTGCTGGGTGTATGGTATGAAGTTTCCTCTTGCCCCAAGGAAGTGGTTCGAGTACCTTCAATGCATGTATTTGTCAGAAGCTGTGCTGAGCATCTGATACAGTAGTATGGTGTCAAAGTTTTATTGCTGTATATTTATAGTATAAGTTGTCACAAATACACATGAAATTCTTTAAATGCACATCGAGCTGCATGTAGCATGCATGAAAACATTCTTTACCTATTTGTTTAAGAGGCAGACATCCATTTTTGTCTGCTGCTGCCAAGTGATAGCTCACTGGAAGCTGCACGTCCTCCCTCAGGCCCCCCAGCGCACCCCAGGAGCTGCCATTCATACCTGGCTGTCCTACTACCAAAATAACCCTTCCATCTCAGTTATCATTTTTCAGAGAAAAGAGGTAGAAAAGATTTATTTGATGTTCCAGTTCCTCTCACTCATTGGCACTGAGATTTTCCTCTGTTCTGTTTCACAAAGATATTCTTCAGCTCTACAACCCACTTGGTTGATGGCAGAAGTCTTGTTGTATCAGTACAA
This sequence comes from Phoebastria nigripes, assembly GCA_035582835.1. Lineage (NCBI taxonomy): Eukaryota > Metazoa > Chordata > Aves > Procellariiformes > Diomedeidae > Phoebastria > Phoebastria nigripes. Next base: position 168,792 of record JAYKAV010003010.1, read on the forward strand.
GTGATTCCTGGATTCATTTAACCAGAAAAATGTCTTCGGTGCACACAGTTTTCATATATAATCCCTGTAACTGTCTTTTAGTCAGAAATCTATGTCTTAAGCTGCTTTTAGAATGATTAAAAAAGAAGTTCATTTTCCATAGGTGGTCAATAGTTTGTCTTTGAATAAAAYCAAAATGCCCATGGAAGACAGCAATGATGGAAAACTTGCACTTAGTCCTCACTTTTAGGCCTTAGCCTTTCGCAGTGGATTTGTCCGTTATGTGAAGTGGATGTAAGTCCTGGTTTTCAGCTGACATCCAGTGAGGTACAAAATTCCTTTGGGATACGTAAACTGTCCTTGCTAGTCTTTTAACTAATTTAAACGCTTTTAACAACTATAAGGTGGTTGTTCCAGCTGTATTATCGCTGTCCTAAGAGTGATTAGTAGGAGTGACCTGGTAAAATAATCCTTTGTTGAAGTGAACAGTTTTTAGGTGGGGATTATATATATACTTATTTCCTTAGTTTGGGGCTTTTTGTTCTCAGAGTGAATGTTAAATAACTACAAGTCAGCAGTATGATGCTGCTTTAATAGGAAAAGCATGTGGCGTTCTGGGATGGTATTAACAGGAATATTGTGTGTTAGGAAGACCTGGGAAGTAACTATGCGGCTCCACTTGAATTGATGAGGTTTTGGCTGGCACTCTGTCTCTGATTTAGGGCACCCCATTTTGACAGGTGCAGATAATTTGGAGCATGTCCAGAAAAGGACAGCACAAACAGCAAGAAAGTATGGACAAGAAAGCAGTCCAAAGACAGGTGTCGAAATGAGGACTGAATGTGTTGTTGCATCTGGAGAGAAAAGGAAAATGAGAGAGGTTTCAAAGGCTTGAGAGGTTGATACAGCGATGACTGCAATGGGCGAGTTCTCCATGTCCATCGTGGGTAGGACCAAGGGCGATTGGCTCTTTTCCTCAAGGGAGATGTAGCTTTATACTGGGAAATAAGTAGCAAGGGCAAGCAGGGAAATGACCACCTAGGGGAGCTGGGCAAGCCCTTTACAGGAGAAGCTAGACAAGAAGTTGAGTGTGATTCTGCCAAGCACCCTCTGCGCATCTCTGACCCAGCCTCAGTTTTCCTCTGAACCAGCTACCAAGCGCCATGCAGACTCCAGAGCTGGTACAAGTGCACATGTAGCAGAGGATGAAAGCATGGAAAAATGGGGGCTCTCCTCTTCTGACGGGAGCAAGCTATCGTGACTAAGACCACCAACGTCTCCACTTGCTTAGCCAAATTCTCCTTCTCAGTTCATACGTCTTTGCACTGCCTTACAGTACGTGAATCCCGCAGGAAAGAGGGAAGAGGAGAGAAAAGCAGAGCTTTGCACCTCATTTACAATTTCTCATTCGCCTTATGGGAGCGAGTGGCACCGCACTGGATGATGGCCAGAGGCACCCTGCAGCAGCACACCGACCACGTGTGGACAGCGTGATATGGTCACAGGGAGCAACAAGCTGGGGGTGGCGAGGGGGACCCCACTGCTCTAACACACACATTGGCACTGCGAATGAGTAGCAAACTGGTAGTGGTTGCAAAAGACAGTTGGGAGCTCTTCTTTTTATTCTGTGTTGATTTAGAAAATGCTGATTTGCTTAACTAGTCATATTTTGGCGGGCTMCTCCACTTATGGAGGAGTTAGAGAAAATACTCAAGGGCCTGTAAGTCGAAAGAAATTTGAAAGTTACTGGCAAAGCTGGAAAATTTGGCTGCTTTGGAAATAGCCAAGAGTTTAGTGGAAGGGGTAGGTTCAAATCTGTGCTCTGCCTGATTTGCAGGGGCTTGAAGCCAAGCTTCCCACTGCCTGGAAGAGTGCTTCCACCTCCAAGAGCAGCGAAAGTGTTCAGGAGTGGGGCTGTCTGCCTCTTGTTTTGTGAACAGTTTGTTAAAGGTCTTGGATCAATCCTGATTTGGGGGGGGGGGGGTGGGGAAGACAGACATTTGTGGCATAGGAAAGCTGCTTGCTTCCCAAGTCCAATGATGACACTGGCACATGGCTTATTCAAGTGTGTGCTGTGTCTTCTGTCCAAATAATTGTATCTTTTAAAAAATATTTTGCCATATATTAATCCAATTTTATTTATTAATAGATTATTAGCTTATTCCTAGTTAGAGAGAATCACTGTATATATTAACTAGACATGCTTTGTCTGGGGCCATTTAAACCTGCCGTGCAAGTGCCTTCTTGAGACAGATTTCTACAACAGTTCTCAGCTACTTCATGCACCCCCAGGATGAAAATTTTTTGGTTTAGCATTTTTCCTTTGTGGATATAAAGCTTCTTTTTTCTTTTTTCTTCCTCCGCTTCCTTCTCACGTACACATACACCGCAGGCCCAACAAAGACGTGGGAAAATCTTCCCTTGCACTTCTGCTATCCTAGAGTCTACTGGTGACTTCATGTATTTCTGCCAAGCCCAGTTTGTCCATTAATGGTAAAATCACGGTGGAATTTCTACCGAATAACCGAGCATGTTTATGAGAGCAGATGTGTATTTATACAGCAGACGCTAGAGGAACGTGTGGTTGGCTATGGGGTGCAAAGCCAGCCCTTTGCCTACGACGTGCAGCTGGCTTTCCAAATGATTTCCCTCTCTCAGCCGATASACGTTGACTTTGGCAGCATCGTTAGTGATAGACCATATATCATGGTTAATCATATCTGCTGAAAGGCTTTAAAGACTTCTCGTATCCTTCTCAATAAAAAAGATGTATTTGCTCATTCGAGTTATTTTTACCATAGGTCTCTAGTGCATGGTCATTAAATATACTTTCAACCCTATTTAGCTGCGCTTTATATCCTTAAACTGACGTAYGTCTGAAGAGTGCAGTATTTGTATGGGGCCAGATTAAAATATACAGTTTTGCCTCCTGCTTTAATGAAAACTTAATAATTAAGCTCAGATTGACACAGATCAAAACATTGGCAAAAATTGCTGGAAACAGTGACTCATTTTTTATTTCAATTAACAGTTTCTCAGTTTCACATATAAACAGTGAAACTGTCAAAAATAATTATCACAGAGGGAGAAAAAACCTATTTCACTCCAAGGTAAGGAAAACAGGCTAAAACAATAGCTGTGTGTACTGATCAGGCTATCAATGAACCGAACTGAATCAGAGAGCTTTTTTCTTCTCTTGGCAGGAATCCTGTTAATACTTATTTTTATGTTCTTTGAAATATTAATATGTTTACTTGTCTAATAACCTCTGTTTGTTGAGGAAAGCTTTCAGCTTACAAATTTTGTAAGGACAGAAGTATTTTAAATGCCTTTTTTTTTTTTAATTTACTTGTAGAGTGGAAGGATGAAAGTTATGGGACTTTCAAAATTATCAGAGACATTTTGTTAACTAATCACACTTATAATCTGAATTCTGATTCCAAACATTTGATTTAAAAATCCTCTGTGGCTCTTTTTGGCACTTATTATGATTTTTAACTTGGGTTTGATGTCTTTGCTTTTTTCCTGACAAACTCAGGGGAATCTGAAGTAGTTATAAAATTGCTAAATTCTTTTTGTTGCTCATAAACTCTGGTATATGAATACAGGGGGATGAAAGTTTCTTAAACGTACACTGAACTTTATCTGAAATATTGACATGTTAACTCATCTCCTGCAGAGAAAATGAAATTATAACATTCTTCTKCTTCTTTAGTTTTTGTTTCCTACCCTATGTTGTATGTTTCCCAGGATACATTTCAGGTTCATGAGTTTAAACTGAGATAAATAGTCCTCTCTGGATATGATTTCCACTGTTTGGTAAGAGCATATGGAATTTTTACTTCCCATATTTTGAGTAATTTGTGTATTTATTCAATGTTATATCCTTGTTTTGCTGTTGAGAATATAAGTAAAAGCAAGTTTCCTGCGGCTGAGAAGACAGGGTTGGGTAGAGTTTGTGTTCAGCTGCAGGCTCCAGCCTAGGCTGAGTTTTAAGCCCATGAATAATCTCCCCAGAGCTGCTGAGATCACTCGTACGCCTAACGCGTGCGTCGCAGTTTGACTCGGTTTGACCCTGTTTGACTCCAGAGTGAAGAAAACGATGCCTCGGTTGACCATAGCTGTTTGGCTGTTTGTTCCTAATTCGTCTGCATTTACATACCCTCTGCGTCTGCTTTCCATTAACTTTAGCAGGGGATTTTTCACAAACAGTTACCACTGGCCAAACTAAACTCCACTGGGCACAGTTGGACACCATCAAGTGCTTTTGAAAAATGGCCCCTGTTTCTCCTTCCAGACAAATGCCCTGCAGAGCTTGTGTGCTGACAACCACTCGTGGCCAAAACTCATGCTTGTATCTTCTCTGTTGGTATGTTACTGCAAAGAAAAAGTAAAAACCCACTTCGGTGCTGTCTTATGAAGCTTATGAAGCCAGTGTTCATTGGTTGACCCTTGAGGTGTTTACTCAGTTATTCAGCTCTTCGTTGGGAAACGTCCTCTTGCCTATGGAAACTTCCTTGGGTTGGATGCTTTCATAAACAATTACAGCCTGTGTTATCTGAGCATAATAAAACTAAATGTCTTCCTGTCACCAAAACCTCTATTTAGTTTTATACTCCTCATAATCTTCTGAATCTCTGTATGCTCTCTCCTTTCTTGGCTTCATTTTGGAACAAATTCCCTCTTTTGATTTCTTTTGCTATGATACTGCCTTCATTCAAATGCCTCCTTTAAAATTTTCTTTTGTAATCTGTCCTTATACATTTTTCTTCCTCTCTTAACATCTTTTTATTTTTCAGGGTGGGAGGGGCTCAAGCATTATTTTTCATTTTATTTCTTTAACTAGTGCATTGCCATATTTAGTTAAAGAAATAAGTCTCTCTCAGAGTTACTACCTGTCTTTTATATTCTCAGCCATCAGTGCATTTTCAGGGTACCACAGATTTATTTTATGGATAGAAGGGGAGGCACAAGGAGTCCTATTACTGAGCAGGTGTGGTGACAAATTAGTCAGGAAGCTATTGCTCAATTTAACTCCAGCAGCACTCCTCTCTGAACTGTCAGCTACTATCTGTTTCTGCCCTTTCCAGGTCTGTTCATGTTCACCTGAAAAGCAATGTTGTTTGGGGTTTTTTTTTCCTGCTTTTTCTGAGATGTGTAGGTAGTTTGGGAGCGTTATTGTGAAAAATGGATGAAACATCAGACCAATTGCATGATCAAAGGTAAAAGAGCTTCAGAGATAATATTTCCTGCATGCACGCATGCATTTTTGGAAATATGGCCCTGGCTGAATATCCTGCTGCTTACTAGCAAATGCTTTGTCTCCATGTCAATGCCAGAATTTTAATTGCATTTCTCCCTGACATCAGATACGTAGTCTAAGAAACTGATGTTGCACCGCAGCTGGAAGCTGACATGAGACTGAAGTGACACATCCTTCGCTGTGGAATATTTGTCTCCAGCTGTTCCTTCGCGGGGTGGGTTACAGAGACTGCACCTGTGCACGCTGGGGTAGCAGCAGCCAGGGAGGATTCCCTGCCATAACATTTGTCTGTGAAACACATACTTTCTCCCTGAGGAAATGGGTTTATGTCAACAAAAATAGAAACTTCAAAAAAATATATATGTAGTGCTGGGAAAAGCTAAGCGTCTTTGCTCTTAAATGTGTGGGGTGATTAATTTCATGTGCCATATCCCTCACACACACATTCTTCTTCTTCGCCAAAAGCTGAATGTAATTGGAGGCCTATGAATGTCCATAGTTGCCAGAGAGCTTAAAATTGAGATACTGTGAAATGCAAACAAATGGAAATGTTTCTCTCTTGTGTAAATATGCAAGAATTATGAAGCATTAAGTACCAATTGCAAGGAGAATCGTTTAAGATGGTCAAAGATGAACCTGAGGTGGTTCTCCTGGAGCAGGAGTCCAGTTAGAGCGGCCTGGACAAGCGGGTTCTGCTCCACACACTGATTTTGCACCCCCTTGGTTGGTTAGTGTTGCAGCAGCTTCCTAAAATAACTGTAGGAAGATATAATCCTTCACATAGATGCCCTCACATAGGAGTAAGAGTAATTTGTATTCATATAACTTGTTTTCTTTTCCAGATGGAAATAAATCATATTGATCCAAAATAACATTTCTGTTGACGTAGTTGTGTCCACACTAGGGAAGGTAATGGTTTAGCTAGGTGGGCAGAACACAAGAAGCTTGTAGATACCAAGAAGCTCCAAGATGAGAGGGAACATGGCGAGTCTTGCTGGTATTCTTACTGTCAGGGCATCGGTGGCTTGCTTCAGTGAAGGAAAATTACTTGTATGCACCCAGGTTGTTCTTTCACTCCCTTGCATTTTCTTTTTACATTCAGATACTGCTTAGCTACATCAGGGCGAAGTGCAAAGGAGCTTGAGAGGCTCAGGCCATGTGGGGTCTGTTGTCATCTTTGCTGAAAGTCTGCCAGGTAAGTCATTTTTCTTCTGTGCCTCCATTTACCATCCCTCCTTTTTTATTCTTAGTTAGAGGTCTTCAGAACATGCACAGTTCATAACTAGGTGTCAGTAAAGTGCCCAGGACACTAAAATGCTGATTTTTTTCAAGGTGAGAGGGTACCATGGCTACAGAATAAATTACAAAAAGAGATGGCTAAACTAAACTTAGCTGCAGCCTGAAAATAAATAAAATTGTGCTTTTTACAAGAAAATTTGCGTTTCACAAGAACTATGCCTTACCGACGGAAAAGATAAACCTCCTTTACAAAAAGGCAGTTCTACCGTTACCGTTTTTGTGAACACATCTGGTCAATGTTGATGTGTATCTTTTCTTTTGTTATGGATTAAAACATTTTTGAATGATCTCTTCTGACCCACCATTGCCCCTCTGTTTAGCGTTCAATTCTGTCAGACCCTTCAAAATGTAGTGTTCCCCTATACTGCCATTAAGTTGAATAATATATGCACATGATTTAATCCAAGCTGTCTCCAGCAGTTAGTTGCCTTCTGGAGAGTATCCAGATGTTGCTTGAAAAGAGATGACCGGGAAAGAAATAAACAATTTCACTTGACAAATTGGCCAGCGTATCTTTTGTCTCAGCCATCTTCCACTTCGAAAATCTTGTTCAAATAAAATAATTGTGCTTGAGACATAAGTAGGGGTGGGGTTTTTTAATCCATGAAGCTCAAAGCTTTGTATAAAGATGGTAAAACATAATTATCCCAGGCAAACGGAAGTGGAAACTGAGGCGCAGCCCTTGGGTTAAACTCAGTAGAAGGGCAAAGAGAGAAACCCAGGCAGTCTGGAGTATTTGACCTCCTTCAAATATTAGCAAGATGCCTTTCTGCGTTAGCCATCCTTTCTGCAAAACAGAAGATGTTTCTGCTCAGAGTGCAAAAACATGCCTAAAATGTAACACGCTCTGTACAACTCTGGGCTACCAGGTGGGCAATGACACTTTCCCATGGTAAGAGCAGTAGATGTGAGAAAAATAAATGGCTAGTTCATTTTTGCAAGGAAGGTGCTGCAGCATCACTGTGAACTCAAGGAGCTTGGTATTCCTGAAGTGTTTTTGCATGATTATTTTTTAGGTTCACTCTTCAGTTACATAACAACATATGCTTTCCCTATTTACAATGTTAAAATAGACCGAGATAAAAAAAAAATACTCCCACTGCAAATGATATGCCACTGACGTCTACTACTGATACACCGATGTCTTTTTCCACCAAAGCCAGCTAGATGCTGCCTCAATCTGCCATGAAATGTCTGTAATCTGAGAGCCATAAAGTATAGCAATGTGCAAGGAAATGAACACAAAGAAGAAGCGTCTGCTTGGCAATCAGAACTTGGAGATTGTCCCTTAAAGTGTCAGTAGCTCCCTGGATCTTCCTAGTGTTCCCAGAGGATATTTTGGGTTGGAAGAAAGAAATGCCTCAGCTAAGCCTGAAGGCACCTGTTGGAAGGTGTCCCAAAGCGTGGGGATTGTCAATAGCGGGGATCAGTCTACGCTGGTGGCAGATGTTTTACACTCAATAGTGACTGGAAGGAAAATTTCCCACCCAGGAACTGTCAAGCACAAGATGTCTGCAGTGTATTAAGAGCTTTAGAAATAAAATTCTAGGTTGTGATAGAGGTTTGCTTTATGTGAAGTTTCTCTCTCGTCAAAATAATTTTGAGGAAGAATTGTTTTCCTTTTTCAACACCTGTTTTTGACATTTCTGAAATGGAAAAGCTTTTTGTTGTTGTCAGAATAACTCTGTCATGAAATGTAGATGTAGGTAGGGTAAGAAAGAAGTTATAACAAATACGTTTGAGGGATTCCTGCAAAGAGTTCTTGCACATGAAATAAAAATGTATGTTCTAGCACCTCTCAACCTTCCCATGTCATAAACAAATGTGGAAATGGAAAGGGCAAATTCTCAGCTGTGCGCTGGGATTAAAACAAGCAGCAAAGCCCCTCTCTTCTCAGCTCCACCCTGTGCCCTCCCCTTCCCCAGCACCTCCACTACCGTGAAGATTTTAAACTTCAACCAGTCGCCTGTACCAAATCCCGGACCTGAAACCAGCGTGATGCAGAGGACACAAGGAATCTTTCTTTTTGGTGGACGATGGTTTTGAGAGAGTGGTGCCCGTTTGTGTCTGTGCGGAGGTTTGGGCAGCCACGTAAAGGCCCTGTGGAGATGAATTGGTGGGCAGAGAGCAGGTGATAAGGTTAAAAGTGCACGATGGCTGCAGTTTATCACTCGGATATCAGTAATGCGGACATGCCTATGTGTGTTTGGATTCCAGGCACATGTATCTGAATATGCCTGTCTAAATCAAGCAAGGCTGCTCAAAACCTTTAGCAAGTGTCCTCAGCCCGAAACCCCGAAGCCTCCCGCGTTTACCTTCAACACGCATGAGGAACTGCTGCAGTGGGTTGCAAAGCATTGTACTTAAGAAAGAAGTCTGGAGAGAAATGAGTCTTTTGTGCGATTATTTCATACTTTTTGGCTTCTCTGATTCAGTCTAGCGCTGAACCTCTCCCTTCTCTCCCCCTTCCCATTAGCCCCATGAGGCCTCCCTGACCTTACAATCCACCCGCAGTTTCCATGTTACTGTCAGCCTCCTTACACTTGACTGATGAGAAATATGTGATTATTCAACACATCATAAAAACAGCCAGAGCAAATGAAGGAGAAATCTGGAAAGTATTTATAGAAAACCTGTAAACAATCATTGCAATTCAGCTATTCAAAGCTGTGCACACATTAGCTTATTAGCTGTAGAGCTGTCAGATGTTCTTTGGTTCTTTCACCTTTATTAAAAATTAAGAACTGCTTTGTTATATTCCCAGCCATTTTGTATTTCGTAGACTTCTGTTTGCAGAAATAATTTTTCTGAGCTACAATAACCGAGAAGAGATTTTTTTTTTTCCTTATGACTACATATCATTTCATTGACTTCAGAGGTTTGACAAGCACCGATTCACTGACATTCCTTGTGTGCTAAAAGGCTTCTTGAGGCGACTTCAAGCACATGCATCTGTTTGCTGCGTACAGCTCAACATCAGATTCAGATAAGTTAGGAAGGAGGAGGTGAGAAAGAAGAAGCCGTGAAACTCTTCTGGAAAGCGACACAATGCAACGGTGGGGCATGCGTTGCGAAGTCTCTCTTCTCTGCAAGAGGCAGGGGTGTTTCTTACTCACCATAGCGTGATTTAACCAGAGCGGGATGACTCCATCAAGGCTTTTGGGGTAAACCAGCTCTCGATTGTAGGTATACAGTGTCCAAAAGGATATAGACACAAACTGGAACCAAAATACAAAATGAAAGAAATTTCAAAATAAAGACAAACATAATTGATAGGATTTGGCTAGTGCTTTTATTTCTGAGAAGGCAAAACATCTTCTACATGAAAAATGATGATATTGCCAGAAAAACTCACATATCTCACATGTTACAACATAAAGAAAGGAATTTACTCTGAGGTGCAGTGTTCTGTGTTGATACTGCGAGAAAAACCTCCTTTATAAACCGCCGACACTGACGTTTTCTGTGAAATACTAGATTAGCTTTAAACTTCCTTTTTTTTTTCTCCCCCCCCATCCCCCCCCCCTTGCAGATGGGATCTTTTGATGGTCCAGAAGTTCTCCTCGAGGGATTGGCTGTCAAGCCACAGCATTTGTTCTGCTCAGTAACAAAGTAAAACCAGATCTTGGTAAGGCAGTTCACATAAAACTTACCCTTATCTTCACCATTCATAAGCCTAATTCCTAAACTGCAGGTGCAAGCTGCACTGTGGGCACCCATTTTTTTCCCAACACAGGAGGATTTACAGTGGGAGAACTTAACTGGAAGAAATGAACCCTGGTATCAGTTACTGATACCTGGAAGCTGATTTGCACTTTTTTGGCCTGGCTTTGTATTTGAGCACACTTTGTGCTTGGGGTTGGAAATCAGGGGTATGAGATGCTGGAAGAATAAGACTACACTGTGCCTCTGTCCTGTGGGCACAGTGAGGATGCCTGGGGGAGATATGACAGCAGCATTGTGAATACTGCTGTGCAGGGAAGATAAATTAGCCAGTCTCTCTGTCTCCATCCCTGGCAGGACTTTTTTAGTGAGCCAGCTGGCTGAGCTGCTTGTGGACCAGATTTAAGCAGCGCTTCTCAGCCCTTTGAGATTCAGAGGTGGCTGCAGGCTTCACTCACGCAGAGCAGTACCTACGTGTATAAGTAACTTATCGGTTCCCATCCAACCCACAGCACCAGATAAACAGCATTTCGATAAACAGCATTGTCTGTGAGGGAGTAGGTGATCCGTGGTGAATCTAACATAGGCTGTGACTATAATTATTGTCCTGTGAATCTGTTTCTCTCCAGCGCTTATTTAAAGCCACACTGGAGTCAGGGAAGATGTGAGATTTTGCTGCCTCTTAGGTACCCTCTCATGCCCTCCTGGCCCGTGCTGCCCTTTAGAGAAATGCCCTAAGTCTATAAATCCACAGCTATTTGGACCATGAGATTAATGGAGAGGTTACACCTCATTCACCCTTTGGGGTCAATCTGTGTTTGCTCAGGGACAGCAACCCTAAAGTTTGTGCAAGAGGCTTTGCATTCAACCGTGACAGGCTCAGCAGTGTTTCTTCTTCTGAACAGTCCAAATCCATTTTCAAACGGTAAAAGAAAGCCTACAGTTCTTATCTATTTTATACATGTGCATGTTATGCTATACACCCCCAATCGTTTATGCAAACATTATTTTTACATACAGAGGTTACTTACTGTGGACACTGGGAAAGCCAGGACACTGAAAAGAAGGTCTCTGCTGGAAATTACGCACTTAGCACATCGCAGTTTCTTAATTAGTCTCAACACATCAGCCAGGAAGGACACCCCATAGAAGACAGCCTGCAAAACCTAAAGTAATTACACCTAATGAGGGAAACTCATCCAGCTTTCATTAGCACGTTCCTCAATGAACTCTTCTTGCTCTTCAGGGAGCTGTTTTGTTCGTGAGCTGCAAGCCCGCGTGAGGGAAATAGCTGTTGGCTAAAGCTTTTTTACTAACTGAAACGGATTAAATAAAGTTGTTTGGGAGATAACTTTAACAGTATCTCATTTAATAGACTAAACAGAGATGTGTGATGTGATTCAGATGGGAGAGGTGGAAGGACATGTTGAAAGCCAGCTCCTTCACACTTGTTAATTGTTACCTTCAATGTATCTGAGCAGGAGCAGGAGAGAACAGAACATGCCAGGAAATGTTTCCTGTAAAGCAACTGCTAGGTAGCTTCTCCCACCATTTAGCCAACACAGGGCCTTCTTTCCAGGGACTCACAGTGCAGTTGATCTCGGTGCCAAGTAGCTCAAAATGCTCTAACATGAGAATTAGCTGCAGAAGTTATCAAAACCAGAACCTCTCTTGCTGAACTCGGAGGGATTCAGGAAAGGGTTTCAAGTGCTTAGAAGCAGAGATCCAGACTTCACTAACTAAAACTGAAGAAGTTAAACTATTTATAACTAATGAATTTTGGAGTTGAGGGGGTGGTGGGTTGTGTTTTGTTTTGTTTTCTTTCTTTAAATCATTTACAAGTAATGAGGGTGGGGTTGTTTGGGGAGTGTGCTAGGAGGATTTGGTAAAGAATTAGGTAAGTGCACAGTGACAAAACAGAATTCCACAAGTTGCATATGAAATTGTCACAATATTGTGGTTTAAGCCAATATTGATTTTCTGATTACTTCGTTTTCTCTCCTAATGCTACACAGCGGATCAAGCTGAACCAGATTTGTCAGATGCACAAAGGCAGAGCCTTGCAGAAAAATATTTCTCCCACTACCTTGCATTCAGCCCTGAGTCTAGTTCAGTTCTGTTAACTCAGGGGGCAGCCTCTTCTTTTTAAGGCTGGGTTGTCCCAGAGTGATGCAATATGGGAACTGCAGCCTACTGCAAACGCTGGACCAGCTAGTGATGCTTAAATGGAAAGAGGCTGCGTTACAGCTCTCAGGATGAGATCTCTTTTGCCATGATCTTACTCTGAATCAGATATTTATTTAGAGCAAAGTGTCTGAAGTTGTGGCCGGTTACTTCATCAGTTTCTGAAGGAGCTGAGAAGGGTGGTGCTTGGGAGGGGACAGAATTAGTGCAATGCTTTTCCATCAGAAATTCCTTTATTATCAAAATATCTGAGGGACGGAGGGGACTATGATTTCACCATGCCCGTTGTCAAACAAAGGTTTCTGCAAGCTTTAGGTTGCAGAGACTGAGTCTTCCTGGGGAGCAAAATGACCATAGTTTGCATAACTAGGGTATCCTTGCAGTTATCTGCAACCATCCCCATCCATTTTGTGGCTTCCCAGCAAAGGGAAAAGATACATCCTTCCTTCCCTATCCTTTCTGCAGTCCAGATGGTAGCCACAGTAGACTGCAGCCAGGTACCACTGGTGGAGTGTCCCCCCTCCCTGCACAGACCCACAGCGGTGGAGGTAGGGAGGTGCTGACGCAGGCTGGGTGACTGGCCCGGGTCACCCAGGATGAGGTATCGGAGGTCGTGCACCACCCCTGTGTTTCCTCTCAAGAGCATGGGGTGAACAGCCACATTTTTACATAAAAAAATCCAAGCAGCTTCATCAGAACCCACATATGGTTTTGTTCAATTCTGAGGCACCCAAACCAGCTCTTTTAAATGTGGTTTTCTCTCTCTCTCTCCCCCCGTTATCACAATTAGCCTCTGTAACTGCAGGCACAATTTCAGTCAGTAGGGATTCAGCCCTCCAAGTCACGGGTCTAGTTCAGAAAAGTCCATGCTGGGGCGCAGCGTACTTAGACCCAAGCACATGTTCAACCCAAACGTCTACCCCAGTCCTTGGCCTCACCAGGACACCAAAACCAAGTCCTTGAAGAGCTAAGAAAAGCCTGGTAATAAACAGAAGCTCTTGTTACACCCTGTAGAGTCAGCAGTAACTTTCTGTAAAAAGCATGAAAAATGAACATGAGGGTGGTGACAGTCTGGTGACACATGGTGACTAATTGCCAATAAAGTAATTAGGGAGAGGCCTGGTTCCCAGAGGATGGGGCTATTATTATCTTGTTCATGGTCAGCCTTACATTAATCATGGGAGAGGGATAGGCTGCTTCTTCCCCCCATTCAAAATTAACTAAAACAAACATTTCTGAAAAGAAACAGTCCCAAAACGGCCACATTCTCAGCCTGGTAAATATTCTGTCATATGCAGGGGAGGACAATGTTATCTTCCGTATGGAAAATGCCTATCTGAATGTGTAACCTGACCCATTTCTCTGGCTGAACATGGAGAAGAACAGCTCCTGAAGAAGTCTGAATGCAGTCTCAGGAGCTTGTTTTTGCTCTGCTCATAGCTCTACCCTTGTCCATCACTGTGGGTTCAAAGGGGTTTCAGTCAGTTTGTGATCACCCTGTATTTCCAGGAGCAATGGAAGAATATACAAGTAATTTTCAAGCCAGAAAACTGAACCTAGCTAGAACCATCCCTAGTAAGGCTGAGTCTGGCAGGGTGCACTGCCAGTAGACTCGAGTCAGAGCTCCAAACCCATGCTCTTCCAGGCTTATTCCTGTAAGAAAGGTGCATCCAAATCTCGCAGCCCTTCACTAATGGGAAAACGTTGACGAAAAAAAAAAAAAAAAAAAAAAAAATTTACATGAAAATATCAAATTATTCCAGATGTCCTGTGAATTTCCCAAACAGCAGTGCTGGCGCTCACAAATCCATTGCAGCCGCTCATGGAATATAAATCCGCTGGCTGTAAATAAAGAGGATCCCCTAAAGTATTCCCACACGAACAGAAGGAAGACTGGAAGCACTCAGAAAGCTAACGATTAACCCAAAGAGGAGAATATGGATATGATTATCCCTGTTGGAGAGATGCTGCTTTCCTCTCTAGACCCCGCAGAGCTCCGTGGCGCTAGGTCCTGTAGAAATGCTTAATTTGGCCAGATCGATTTTCCAAACTGAGAGTCATAGTGACAAACCTTAATTTTTATCTGCTGCAGTGATCAAAGGGGTGTTTCTGTTTAACTAACCTGACATGATTTACTTTCGCGTATAAGATCTAACCATATGTGTATACTGAAATCTCCAACTAGTACAAATAAATTGGGCTCCAAGCTCTGCCCTTAATGGGGGATAAATCCAATATTCTGAGCAGGCTATTAGACATAACAGTCAACATTTAGTGTAGACACACATCCATTCACATGATAGTGACCTGGAAAATACGTATACTAAATACTGGGTCTATTTTGAAATAAATAAAAAACAGCTTTCAGGAGAATTGAAAAGTATCTCAATTATGAGAGACAAAAGCGTAAGGAGTAAAATGGGGCAGGAATGCAATTAATAGTTTTTAAAGGTGCAGTGTGCTCATTACGCAATGATTTACTAATAGATTTACAGCAGTGAGCAGATTTTTATGAGCTCGGATATTTCAGGCAATGAATGATTCAGCTTGTACTGGTTTGTGTCACAGACAAATGAATACAAAACTGTTTTTATCTGTCATTTCTGCTTGTTCAATAATCGGGCAATGAACTCCTTTGATACAAAACCCACTTATCTTTTTTTTTCCCTCCTACAAAAATATTTCCTTTCTGAATCTTGATTGCTATGATCATTAACTAGATAAATGAATCTGAAGTAACGTCAGAGCTGTAGCTCTCTTGGGAGAGCCGCATGACTAGCGAGGAATTGAATGAGGTGCTAAAAGAGGGTCATATCTAGAAGAAATTCTTCCAGCATCCCTCCAGCAGAGCTAGGAGTCAGGCTGCATTTCCATCCCCGGGAAATGTCACATTTCCCAGCATTCCCATTTCGGATCAGAGCAAGCCGGCCACAGGAGCTTTCCACAGAAGGAAATTTTTAAATGCAATTCCAAAGAGCTAAGAGGAATTTTGGGGGGAAAATTTCCAAGTGATTCAGCAAGCCGGTGCCAGAAGCCAGGCAATCCCGGTCTGGCAGGAGACAGGCAGAAGAGCTGGACAAGGGCTCTGCGTGCCTGGCTCTGGGGAAGCCTCCAAGGCATGGCCCAGCCCTGCCCAGCACGGTGGCTCCCCTGAACCAGCACAGCCCAGCAGAAAGCTTTTGCCTGCTCTTCTTCCCCAGGACCGTACTCCCCGGCACCCCGAGCTGTTTCCTGGGACTACTTCCAAAGGCGCAGAAATGTAATGCATTGGGCGCGCAACGTCTGTGGTTGACAGCCACCCCTTGTTCCTTGATGTCCCTCAGCAGCAACAGGGAGCGGTTTAATGCCAAATCATGGGATGACTCTTCTAGGTCCTGTGGAGCCCCACAGGGAGTTCCATGGCCCCCTGGGCCATCTTGTCTTCTCACCCTCTTCCTCTCTTATACAGCGGCTCGAGAAACTTTTGCCACCTGGAGATACCAACAAATGCTGTCCAGACAACAGGAGAAGGGGGATGAGGGCATTTCTCTCCCCTGGCCCCTCTCCCTTCTTGGCAATCCTTTTTTGAAAAAAAACACATCTCTGTAGAAGAAGGACTACCAGCCATGAAGGAGTAATTTTGCACACCCTGCCTCATATTGCCACATTTTCTGCGTGAGACAGGCAACATCTTCAGCCCAAACCATCTCCCGCTTGGCTGATAGCTCTATTTTAGCATTGGGATCGGATCAATAAGTGGTTAAAAGATGGGAGACAAAGGACTGGAGAAGTGGAGCAAGGGCCCCCGCTCACAGAGATTTAATGAGACCTGAGCTGTTCAGCAGATCCGTAAATGAGCTGGGGAAGGGAGCAAACACTGAGGTGGTAAAGCTTTGTAAATCTTTTTTTTTTTTTTTCTCCTTTCAAAGGAAAGCCTGACTGCAAAATTGCCAAAGAATCTCAGGATACTGAGTGCCTGAGAGATCAAATAACAGGCGAAAATCAGTGTTGGTAAATGAAATGTAATGCATTGCAGAAAAAAAGCAACTTCAATTATATAGTTTTCAACAGTGGGTTCTAAATTAACTATCACCATCCAGGAAAGAAATGTTGGACTCGCTGTGGATAGCTCTCTCAAATTGCCGGCTCCTTGCTCACCAGTAATCAAAAAAGACAAATAGAGAGTAAAGAATTGCTAAGAAGAAATAAACAACAGACAAGGAAACCTTTAGGCCACTGTATAAATCCATGCTGTGCTCATAGCTCAACCGCTGCAGCCTGCCCTACTTACCCCTTCCTGAAACTAGAAAAACTACTGCAAAGGGCGACAAGGATGCGTTAATGAAAGAAGCGGCCCTTTGTGAAGAGAGATGAAAAAGGCTCAGACTTCCAGCTTGCAGAAAAGAATAACTGAGGGGAAAATCTGGTAGAGGTCTCTAATGAATGGCACAGAAAAAGTGAACAGGGACGGACGATTAAATAACACAGAAGTAAAGAGGCATCCAAGTCAGTTGTCAGGAAGCAGGTTTACACCAACAAAATGAACTGCTCTTTCACACAAGGCACACTTGCCTTGTGGCACTCATTGCCACAGGATAGGGAAGGTACCAGAAGTATAAACAGGTAYGTTTTTCCTTTAGATAGATGAAGGGAAGGCTTTGAATGGGTATTAGCTATTAAGGTTGTTGAATCCTGACCATTTGGTCGCTGGCATTTCAGAAAAATTAATTTTTAAAACATCACAAAAAGCCTAGATGTACTGATACAAAGACAACATAGCAACAAACCATACATAATGCCATCCTGACTGCRGCGATATATGTGCCCTCATCCTTCCACAGCCGGCTTGGCCACTGAGAAGGGCGCTGTGGCTCCCTGAAGCCCAGGCTGTTGTAGCCACCTCACGTGCCATTCACCGCCTCTTGGCTGCAAATATTTCACACAGAATGGTTGAGGTTGGAAGGGACCCAAATTTCCCAACCCCCTGGGGGTCTCCAAAGGCCCTACTTGGAGCTGGGGAGCCTTTAGGCTTCCATTGAACTCCACCGTGGGGTGTCTCCTTCTGA
The DNA here is from genome assembly GCA_035582835.1 of Phoebastria nigripes. Lineage (NCBI taxonomy): Eukaryota > Metazoa > Chordata > Aves > Procellariiformes > Diomedeidae > Phoebastria > Phoebastria nigripes. The sequence continues at coordinate 186,225 of JAYKAV010003010.1, forward strand.
AGAGTAAAAGTAGAGACAAACATACCCCAGGCCAGACCTCCCACTAATATTTAACTCTGATGGTCACACAGAATGGATGAAAGGCTACGGAGATCCCTGTGGTCATCCTTCAGATTAGCAAGTGTCCCTGAAATTTGTCCTTTGTAGGAACCCTCTCCACACGCCCGGTCTTTGCACCCCACTACCACCACTGCCCACAAGTCACTGATGAACCACTTGGACTGTGAACAAGCCTTCTCCTCCAGGGTATCTCATGTACTTTCATTTTGATTTCTATCATCTCATGAAACATTAGCGTATTAGGAGAACCAGAACACATTACGGTCTACGTTTTAGGAAATGCAGCAAGCAGTTGATAGCACTGTTAAAACACCTGTAATAATGTCACAAGCACCTCTCTCCGCAGGCTGGAATTTCTTTCCCTCGTGCTCTCCACTGATTGTCAAACTAAGCATGTACTCTGAATGGCTAAATTAGCACCATGCTATGCTTTGTTTTACCTTTTCTGTAATTTACAGGACATAAAAGCATATTAAAAAATTGAGGTAAAACTCCAAGCAGCATTATAATGTGTATTGAATTAAGGGTTAGATAACATGCATCAAACTTGTATGTGTCCTGGCTGGACATGCCCTACCTTTCTGTCCCTCTCCTCACTGATACCTTGTCTCTTTTACAAGGAGGCAGCTAGCTTCAGAGTACTTTCTGAAAGCCAAGCAGCTTGCCAGCCAATATCCTTTCTGCATAAAACCTGTGAATACATTTCACAGCACAAGCATGGATCCCTACTTAGTTTCCTTTGGGGTATAAACCGTTAAAGGAAGCAGTTTAACAGCAGCAATTATACCAGCTGCATATGGCTTGAGGCACAGATGGCAGACAAACAAATAGACATATTGGTATCACTGTACAACACAATTTGCTTACCAGATTGAGGACTGTCAAATATTTCCACTGCCCACCATAAAGGAACACTTCAGATGGCCGCTCTTCTGTTCTTACGTGCATGATTGAATAGGCGACAAAAAAATACCAGACAAAAGCAAGGCAATGGTACGTTGCGAGAGTAGAGATCTCCATGCTTTAGCTAAGAGCAAGTGATAATCGGTCCAAAAGCAGCTTTTCTCCTAAGGTCCTCGGTCGCTGTGCAGGGGATATGGCAGGGCAGGAGGGTTTACTTCGGAGCGGGCTCGGGACAGGTTGCCACTTTGCTCTCGTCGAAAGCAATATTCACAAGGCTGTGAACTTTGCTTCTATTTGTTTCCCTTTTCACTGTACAGATAGGCTGGGGGGCGGGGGGGAGCGAGAAGAATAAGCTAATTCCCCGGATTTAAATGCCTTGCTCAAGATTAGCGAAGATTAGTTGTGGAGTTGTTACATAAGTTTTGGGGTTTTTTTTGTAAAAGGAGGGGGAGCTTTGCTGCTGATTTTGTGTAACAGGCTGTTGTGCTTTGCATAGCAAGTGAAAACAAGCGGCATTTTCCTCGCTCGTGGCTATGGGTGCAGCCATGCCTCCAGCTCAGCTTGGGAAGCCTCTGTGACTGTTTACCCTTGTGCCAAAGGAAGAAGTAGGAAGCATAATGGTCTGTGAAAGAAAAAACGAGTTGATTTGTTGATAGGCTATGGAGGTGGCAAGGAAGCTGAGAGGATTCATAGGCAAAGGTCCTTGGGGTTGAAAATCACTGCAAGTGTTGACATTTTTTTGTGGGAAAAGGCTCTGCCGCTTTTACGCCGCTCCACGCAGCTGGGATCCGTCACACCCATGCACAACAGGTCGGCCAAACCCCAAGTCGCTTTGAAGCTCTGGCAGGGACAGAGACACGGGGCAAAGGCCTTGGGTGACAAACCCTAAGCACTGCGCAGGGCATTCCGCCTACCCGCTTCTTTACTTGCTGCCATTCACTTTCAGACAGCCCCTCTTCCCTGGCAYGACATTATCGTGCCATCGGGGCTGGGGTACAGAAGAGAAGAACTGATACTCATGCAATGATCCTAAAATGAAGCGATCAAAAAAGTTCCCATGGAAATGCTCATTTTTCCCTCCCCTCTGCCTCACCAAGCAGCCCTAATTAGCACTGGAAAATACACATGGCATTTCCTATTTGGGCCAGAGTCTCCGTAATTGCAGTGCTGTCAGCAGTAATTGCCACCTGAGTATTTCACAGGGGCCTTGGCAGGGAGCGGGTACCGTGCCCCAGCCCGCACCCGGACCTTCCCCACGCAGGACGGGGAGAGGGGGTGCTCTTCTCGCCCCTGCAGAGGCTGTCCCCGAGGGCAGGGCTGGGCTTCGGCCAAGCAGACTACATTAAGGGATCTCTTTTTTTTTTTTCCCTTCTAACTGGCCAAGGCAGCATTGAGCAATCTGCTGTGTTTTGGTTTGTTTTGGTTTTTCTTTTACATTTTTTTTCCCCCCTGATACTGGACGTAAGGCTCCATGTGGGATGATTTCCTATGAACTCAGACAGCAATGTGCATGCATGTTGGGAAACAGCCCTTGCGCTAAGGCACTTCAGTATCGTCCTGTGTTTCATTGACTTCTCCCCTAATTCAGATTACCCGCATCCAGATTCCCCAGGCATTCCAGCTGTCACAATTCCAATGAAATATTTCTGCCTCACTTAGGAAAAATAAAGATGTAGATCCTTTTGTGGTTGTTTGAGGTTGGAGGAGAACACCCCTTGCCAGAAAAAAAAGAAAAAAAAAAAAAAAAGGAATATGTTTTTTGGACTCTGACAACATCACCAGTCTTTTCCTAGGAAATCTAGCAGAAAAGGGTTTTCAACTGCCTTTACAGACTTTGTGGGGAGGGGTGGTGCTGTCATGAGCTGCTTCTTCTGCTCCTCCTTGTTAAGACTCATCCCTGTGACAAAAGGCGGGAGCAGAATAGGACTACGGCCTGGAAGGGCCCTTTTTATTAGTGATTTGCATATCAAAGGCACCAGGCAGTCCGCACTTAACAAGTTATCTTCACACCAGTCTTTCTGAGGTTTTGCTATAGTGCAACTTTAAAAATGGGAAGGCATGTGCTTCTGCGCAGTAGGTGCCCGAATGCATGCAAATGAATGTAAATGTATGCAAAATGGCAAGGTATGTTTTTTCTTTTCTGGAGGATCTTGGCCAGTATGGCTGGGAAGGTGTCAAGTACGGTGACAGTTTTCTGATGTGGACACCTGTCCCACAGACTGAGACCATCTGCTTTGTTTTCCCATGTACGAGAAGCAAGATACATATCCTTCAGCCTAGATAAGGCGTGAAGTTTGGCTGTAGAAACATCGCACAGAGAGGATGAGCACCAGCTAGGATCTGAAGTCTAACGCCCCACACTTCATGGAGTCTTTCTTATTTCACTGCCMGTGTGTTGCAGTGAGCAAATACACTGGAAAAGTGGTATCTTATGCCTTCTCTCCATGGGTATGAACATCTACTGAAGGTTCAGTGAACAGGAAATTCACCCCAAAACTTTTTGCAGGGAGTGCAGGGGAGGAAGAAAGAAGGAGCACATAGGGGCACAGGCAGATGTGCTGCTGCAGATCTTGCGGGATGGTTTAGGGAAATACCATTTTCCATCTGCTTGGTACCACACCCCAGCTCAAATCTGCTGCTCCCCTGCAGCTGAGCCACATTCATGCACTCTGCCAGTGCTCCTCGTCTGCTTCAGCGGCTCATCTGATTTCAGCAGCGACATCTGACTTTGTGCTGAAGCAAACTGGGAGCTCCCACTTAGTCCATTAGCTGAAGAATAGTAACAAGTAACTGGAGCTGTAAATCACCTTGTATACACAAAACATCCCCTGCTCATGCTCTCTTCTAGGCGAGTGAATTTGGCCAGCTTGCCTRACTTTGCACCGAAATGGGCTTGACTCACTCATATTATTAGCATGGTTCAGGTACAGASATGACAGCAAACGGTGTAAACTGGTAATATCTTAGGCCAACATGTCTGTTTGTAATGTCATTGCGTGTCTCCACTGACGGGCATGGTATTTCCAGGCTATTGAGCATTCCCCCATATGTCCATCATTACCATATAGTGTTTGGCTACCACCTCAGCCTGTCTCTAATGAAGCAGCTGGTAGAAGCAAATACTCCTGCTTCCTCATGGGCTGACAATTTGTTTAGAGACCAGTTAGGCACCTTTCAAATATGCTTCAATATTTTTGCACTGGGAAGGTTTGCTCTCTGTCAGGGCAGCATCCAGTGACGGCAGAACAAGCGAGAGCAAGGCAGGAAATTACTGGCAGGTGACAGCAGTTAAGGCCAGGTGGGAGGAAAGGATTCAAAGCCAAGCAAAGCCCTAGGAAAGGTTTGGGGGTCTAAAAAGCAAAACTGGGTCTTTGCATCTAACTCTGTGTTCTAGGCACAACCTAAGAACAAGGGACTGATATGCAGCTAGGACTTGCCTCAGTCAGAGGGATTTTATAGAGTGAAGAAAACATGAGGAGCTGGATAAGTACATTTTTCTTCTAGTTTTCTGGCACTTGTTTCTAGCYTCAATGCAGTTCTGTTATCTCATGTGCGGGTTTCATAATTTATTTATTTTTAATTTACTGCTATGGTAAGCTGGCTTGCGTTAAGGGCACCATTTCTTAAAAGCGGGACCCGGGGCCGTTCTTGTACGACATCCTCTGTGCGTTCTGTGAGCGTGTCCAGAGTTAAGAGATCCTATGTCTGCTACATTCTAGTTTAGTTGCAGGTAACGCAGGGCTCTGTGTGGAAGAAGCATTTTCTGAYAAGCATTAGCTAAGAAAGCTTTTTAGCATGTAGTGTGAGGCTGCCTGAGCTCTATGTCCCCAGGGACATCTGTAATAACAATTCATTCTGTGACTGTCCTGATGTATGAAATGAAACATAATTGATAAAATTGCAAGCCCAGCATACTCTGCTCCAGGCATCCTCAAATCCTGAGGCAAACTCCCCAAAATCATGTGGTTAGTGTAATTCACAAGATTTAATTCTCTCTGGTTTTATTTGTCTTGGGCTTTAGTAGCTTTTAGGGGTCTGAGTTTTCCAAGTCTTCTTCACAGCTGTGTAAGCCACAAGTGCAAATATGTTTTAACTGCTACTAAAAGCTGAGGGCGTTGCCCAGCAATGCTGCAGTGATAGCGACAACTAATGAAAATCAATAAAAATATCCTGAGATATTTCACTAAAAATCTGAAAATGGGCAATGCTGCAACATCTACCTGCTGTGTATGGCAAGCGGGAAAGTTATACAGTTGAAAGACAGCTTATGCATCCTCCTGTATGGGCCTCTCTTCTTTATCTTGTATGAGATTTTTTTTTTTTTTTAAATATATCTTTTTAAGAAAAAGACAGGAAGTGGTTTATCTCATCTTGATATGCTTGTTCTGAATTGTTTTTAAAAAGTTGTTCCAAACTGCCAAAATCCTGAGGGATTTTTCAGTCCTGAAGTGGTGACTAGTGTACAATTCAGTAGGTGGAAATACTTGTTCAGATTTGAGAGTTTCTCCCTCCCCTTGAGTCCCACTGGCTTTTAAACTATATGTTTATTCAGACTGCTAAATGAAAAGTCACTTTGATCCAGAAACAAAACTTCCTGTGTAACAATGATTTGACATTTCTGACTCTCTTAAATGAATGAAAATGATGATATTAATCAAAACAAAACCTTTTCAGCTAACAACTTGGTCTAAAAGTAGGTATGTTGAAAATAAGAAACATTTTATGGGAAAAATGCTTGCCTATCTCATTATCTCCAACTTGTAGTGGAAACTAGTAATTGCCTTACCACCAAGCTCCAATAGTGTCTCCTCTCTTGGCRAGGTGAATACTACTTAGAAATAAAAGGCATGGTTTTCATTGATTCTCAACAGCTTCCAAGCACTTACATACTTTTAGAAGAGATACATAACATTGCTTCACAATTTTACCTTTTCCCTTTTCTGCCAGAAATGCAYAATTTATCTTTGACCGTTTGGAAAGATTGTGCAAAAACAACCTGAACTTCAGAGCGAAACAAATACGCCACAGCAACTCAGCAACTTCTAGGGCAGGACACAATAACTCTTTGACAGAAGAGTTTCATAAAGATTTATGAGTGGATGTAGAGAGCACCTTGCTGGACTGATGGAATAAGAACTGCAGGTGGCAGGGTAGGAAAGCCAGGTAAGTCACTCTTCTTTCATGACTATAAGAAGACATCACTTGTGGCTTTTTTCCACTTGCCATTCAGAAGATTAGCAGATCTAGTGTATGTTACTCTTGACTTTCTGTGGTCTATGTATAATCGTAAATAACTATTCCACATACAAGGCAACAGAGAATCATCCAACACTGACCCCACCAGTCAGTGCTTGCTGAAGTGGTGTAGTTTGTGAGCAAATCTACCTTAAAGAGCAGATATTGTTACAAATGGGTACTAGAGAATAAAATAAAGGCCTATCTATAGCCCATATTAGTGTAGTACCTAAATCTGTTGTCGCAACCTTTGGTACTTACATTGCAACAAATGCTGAGCAGAGGAAAGAACTGCTTATCCCCACCGTATGCATGGAGAAGTGCAACCCAGAGCAGTGAAATAGGGTGAAATAATGTGTCCAAGGTCACACTGAAAACCTCTGTTGAAATGCAAATTAATGATTGTTCTCCTGAAGTCCTTATAACATCTAAAGCATGTTGGAGGAAAGGATGTAATTCTGCAAGACATGTGGAAGAGGTGCTGGTTTGCTCCCCATCACTGGTACCACTTGACAGATGACTCAACAGGTTATAAAACATGCTGCAACCCCAGGAGCCTCCCAAACCCTGCTAGATGCTGGGGACCTTGCAAGTTTGCCGGAGTGGCAAGTACAAGGGTGTCCTCTCCTTGGGGACACTAATATCCTTTGTACATCAAACCCGCGTTCAGTTCCTGCTCATTGCCAGACACTGAAGAACAAAGTAAATTTTTCAGTCTGTCAAAGGCAAGGGTAAAACAAAGATTGCAATGTTTTAATGACGCTAACAACATGATGTCAACAACATAATGAAGTTTGAACCGGTGGGTTGGTCAGACTGCCTGTCTAGCAATGGGGACAGAAAGTGGGTTTCCTACCTAAGACCAGTCATGCCATTGCTGCGGTCTTCGCATAAGATATCAGCAAGGTCTGACACAGCTTGTGGCTCTGGACCCTACTTGTGTGATGAGCAGTCAGCTGCTAGTGGTTCCTTACTGGAACAGGGATTACTCAGAGGGCTGTGCGGACTCAGGTGCAGCCCGCACAGCCCTCAGGGTGAGGCATTGCCTTGGCAATCGGGCTCTAATGGGGCACTGTCAGTGGGTAAGAGTCCAGTTTACCAAGTGAATGCTGCTCTTCATCTCCTCCTTCTCAAACGAAAGAGCAAATCCTGCAGCAGGAGCTGTGTGGGATACCAATGGTATCTAGGTGTCTTAGCTACTGGTCTTCAGCAGCAATGTATGAGTACTCCTGCTACCATGAAGGGCTGGCAAATTGCTCCCTATTACCCAGCCCCTTTGCCCTAGGAAGGTCTCTCTGAATTTTCTTGCCTCTTTGTTGAAGATGGGATGGGGAAGGGTATCCCATCTTCTGAGCAAGCCTCTGTGCACATCATGCCCTGCTTCCCCAGGCTGAAGTGGCCTATTGCCTCCTCTCCATTTCTTCTTAGCCTGATCACCAGGACTGACCCCTGTGTAAAGACGTTCCCCAACACCAACATCTTTGTGAGGGAGTCAGTTCACTTCCCCCAGCTCCCTCTCAGCTCTCGCGCCCATATGTGCTCATTGTAGTTTGTAACTTGCACAGATCTTCCTGTCTGGGTGGCTTTTCCTTTTTCTACTGCCTCAAAGTACTGTGGTAGAGCATGTATTATCYGAACAGCTGTGCTAGGTAGTACCCAGTTGTGACACGTAGCTGCTACCCGCAATCTGTGTGTGCCGTAGCAGTGCTATAGGTGATGGACATGGCATTCAGAGCACTTTGTCTGCTCCTCAGCCCTGCTCTCTCTGCAGGCTGCCTTCAGGGCAGAGCTTTAGCTTGCCCTCTGCGAGGGAGAGAGCTGCTACAGGGAGCTGCAGCAGCTGTGGTTTACCTYTGCATCTGCAGCCAGGGCCTCTTGATGTAGCATGTCATGATCTCGTGGACTGCGTTGGTTTAGTGGTGGCTTCTCGCAGAGCATTTTGCTGTAGCTGTTTACAAGGCAGGCTATAACAAAAAGTTATCCCTCAAAAGTTATCCTACGTAGAAATGAACTTGGGTGAGGGGAAGAGGAAAGAAAAAAAACCCAAACACACACAAAACCTAACATTTTTTACATCCTTCTTGACAAAATCCACCTTAATTTTCCTTCTGCCACTGTCAGTTCCATTATATGAAGCGCATTGGCACGCTTCCTTTTCTTACAACTATTTTCAGTGATGAGGAAAAGTGCCTCCAGCTTTTGCAACACTTCATTTGGCTATTGGTCAGATAATAAGATGTATTTGCGAGGAATTTGAGTTTGGAATAAGGCCATTTGCTCCAAAACTCTTGTGCTGACCCCTTCTTTCTCGCTGCCCTCTGAAAACATGTTGTGTTTCGTTAACACTAAATGTGTTTGAGGGATCTGAACTTTCTTGGTCACGTGCTTTAGCTGCTTAGTGAAAACATAGGTGGTTTGTATACCTTTATGTTTCTGGGATCAGCTGGTGGAGGGAGGCAGTGTTTGCTGTTAGCTTCCCCTCTCAAAGGCTTGGAGTCTTCTTGCATTCTTGCTTCCTAAAAGTGGGGGTGGAAAAGAAACCTGCCCCAAATTCAAGATGCTGGTTATCAGCTAATTCTACCCTTTATTGTTCACACAGCTAAACAACAGCTTGTGTTTGGCAGCGAGCTCGAGTTCATCTGCAGCATGCAGGACAGAGCTGCCTGCTTGTTTTCATCAGAAGCTTTCTGCTGTTGTTTAATTGTAACACTCAGCAGTGAGCTGCAGTACCGCTTTCCACTTGCGCGTTTCAAGACACTTTAAAAAGGGAGGGTATTGTCACCCTTGCTTTGAAAAAGGAAACCTGAGCTTCTAGACAAGCTGTGCAGGGGTGCTGGTCCCAATACATTAGATGGAAGTTGGTGAAAAGACAAAGAACAGTTAGGAATTCAGAGAAGCCTGATTCTTCCCAAATTGTGTCCCACAATAATGGCGTTGCCCACGCTAACATACACTGATGCTGAGTGGTGCTGCTGCAGGTGTCTGCTGACTTGTGATGACTCCTTTCGGTGCTGGTGATCAAGGCAGTAAAATACATAGGGGGAAAAAAGGGCAAGAGTGGAAAAATAATCAGAAGGACGCCAGACCTGGATGAGGCTTTTCCTGGGTACCATCAGCACCAGCCTCCTGTATAAGTCAAGCTGGAGTTTTGCTGGGATGCCGAGGCTGAAGCTTTTCTTGCAGCCAAATGTATGGGGGCCTGGTTAGCGCTGCCTTCCAGCAGTGCCAGTCTGGCATGGAGAGGAGTGCTGGTGCCACCTAATGAGGTGCCAGCACCACCTCTCTCTGCACCCTGGGCTGCCAAGAGGAAATATTGGCCTCACCGTCATTAGCGACAGCTTCATGTTGTTGAACTAGTCTTTGATCCCTTCCTCCTCTGCAAAACTGTACAGTGGGTGGTAAATTAATCCCTGGAGTTCAGCCCAGCACGTATGCAGAAAGCACAGGGGGAAAAGTAGGTGATCCTGTGCTGATACTGAGAGCCCAGAGCTTGCCTGTGCTCTTGGTTTYATCTTGGTGTTATTCCACTGACTTCGGTGGCAGAAGCTCTCATTTGCACAGATGTACATAAGCACAGTCCGTGTTTCTTTCCTCRTGTCTGCCAATGGGGTCATACAATAAGCATGAATCCAGATGCCACTGCTTTTCTAATTAAACGTGGAATAAAACGTCCTGGTTCAGTCTACCATGGCTGCAAGGGAAGGTGATGTCGTCAGCTAAGTGGGCTTAGCGTTATGAAACCAGACAGTATTTTATGCATGTTTCATGACGAAACAGGGAGCAAAACAGAGGAGAATCCAGGCTGTCTGTAGTAATGAATGAAATCTAAGGAATAATGGAATAGCAACTGTAGTTAGTTAAAGGAAGGGACCTAAAGTTCGCACCAGAATGGGAGGGACAGAGACTGCCACATTAAAAGGATGATCGTTCCCAATTTCACTTATTTTGCTCCCTTATCCTTTTCTCTCTCTGTCTCTCTCTCCATTGGGATGTAAATTTCCAAGCTCAAAAGCTAACGTTATTTTAGGACACTTAAAGGGGAAAGAAGTTTTGCTTTGTATGGGACTGGGAAACAGAAAAGTAGACTCTTACCATATAAAAGGCTGCAAGTTTTGTGATCTGTTAGCCAGCTTAGTGTTAGAGCTGAAGCGTGTTGATGCTGTGCTAGAAAAGGCTTTGCTGAGAATCCCAGTGATTGGATCAAACTACTGAAAATGTCTAGTTCAATCCCCCGAGCTATAGCTAGGATGCAGCACATGACAGCAGCACATGCCAAGGATGCTTTGAACTGCCTTTTTTGCCTTTTTAAAAAAAGCAAAAAAAAAACCAAAAAAAACCAAAAAAAACCAAAAAAAACCTGAGCTGTAAAACATGCAGTTCAGGAAGGCCAAGTATCACGTGTGAATATTGCTGACTGAACAGCACAGCGAAGGTCTATGCTGAATGAAGTTGGGCCTCTGTGGTTCTTTGCAGATATTTAGTAACAACCTTGAGCAGAGCATCTTTGCTCTCCTTAACAGTTCTTCTAGTTCAGCAAACGCATATTCCTCTCGAAGAGCAATCTATATACCCTGGCAGCTATTTTGAAGTAAAGCTGTATTTCACTTATTAAAGCATAAAAGGTAGGCTGCGTACATTTTCAGAGAACCTTGTTCAAGGCAGAATAGCTACTCTAAAGACGGCGCCATGGGATAATGACTTCCAGACTGTCCAAAGCTGCATTCCTTCAAGCTTCTCCATCAGTGCAGTAATAAAGACTCTGTGAGCCACCTGGGCTGCATCTGTACTGTGTGGGAGGTAGAAGCCGTGGTGCACCCCACAGCCCCACTCCCCTAGTTATCCAGATGAGGCTTGCTGTTGAACTTCTCTCCTGCTGCATGCCTGAGTCTTTTTCCAGTGGAGCCAGGAAATGCAGCGGGATGGTGTGTGCACACACACRCAAAATCGACAGGACGTGACCTGTGGAAGTAGCAAGGGCTGGATTACGCAGGAGAAGGTTTCCACGAGCACAGCAAAAGTCAATTAGGAGAGGTCCTGCAAAGGACTAGAAGGGCTCCTGCCCAGGACAGCTTGCAGGTTTAGGACCCGAAGCTGGCAGAGGTGTTTACTAGTGCAGCTTTGCATTGCTTTGCTGGAAGCCTGTTGCAGAGGAGATCTCCTTGAACTGACTGAAATTTATGCATAAAATATTAAGCAGATCTGACTGAGATAGGAGCTTGTTTCCCAACAACAGAAAAGTCAGGGCATGCAAGGGCTTTGCTATAGATTATTGAAAACATTATCTGTGGGGAGTAATCAGTTAGCTTTTTTTTTTTTTTTTTTTTTTTAAAACTAAGCTGCATGGCATTAAAATCCCAAATCTGTTTCTTCCACAAAACTAGTTTGTGACTAGTGACTCCACAGAATTCATGGCTACGCTGGACTTGCAGAAGCCATTCCAATACTGACTCCAGCTTACAGGAGAGAGAAGATAACAGATTTCATCAGCAGGCCTTGTACAGTGGCTCTGTACAGGCGAGCTCTRAGAACAAAAGCCCTTCTTTAGGTCTGCAACAGGAACCTTGCACTTCAACGTACAGGGACTTTGAATACATACAGCCAACAGCAAATGGGATATCTTGTTTACTCTTCGGTCTTTTGTTCTAGATATATAGTGAAAACATGAAATAATGCCAGAAACACGATGTGGAAATATGTAGGAGAATATAGATTTAAGTGAGCTCTTTGAACTGACTCAGTAGTGCAGTGGTCTGGGCATCTTTAAATGATGGGTTCGAGGATTGCTGTTGTAAATCTGAAGCTAGCCACATAATTCTGTGGGACACATATGGACTCTTAAAAATTTATTTGAAGTGTATTTCTGCAGTGGAGAAAAAAGCCCTCTGTTCTGTGTAATTGGTGTCGCTGAGTGCACCTTCTCTTTCAATGAGCCTCAATGGTTAGCTTTGCATTTAGACCATGGAGAGAAGTCTGGCAGGCAAAAAAGATGAAGTCAAGGAATGAAAAATGTCCTGAGAACTACAGGAAGAAAGTAGGAGAGCAAGGGGGAAAGCTGCATAGAGGAATGGAAAGAGGAAACAGCAAACAGTCTCCAGGAAGCTGGAGACTAATTTTTTCAAACTGTTTTGCTTTTCAAATGTAGAAGATCACCTGTGCAAATAGGTAGCTATGTCAGGAGCAGCAGTTCAGAGTGGCCTTGTTACCTTTTGGGTATTGTTTCCTTAAAGGAGGATATACTGCTAAGGCTTTTGCTTTAGAATCAAAAAATGGTTGGGGGAGAGGAATTCTGTCTTCTGGATTCCCTGTATTTACTTATTTTTATATATATATGTGTGTGTGTGTGTATATATATATAAAAAAATATATATATATAAAAAATGATTGTGATGACATGCTGAATGACCTTACATGGGTTGCTTCATTTCTATCGGAATAGCGCTGTGATGGAAGGAGGAGTCTCTCTGGATTGGACTTCTGTATGAGACCATGGTGTTAACCACTCTTCCATCAGAAGTCACATTTAGCTTGTAGGTTGCTTATTCTGTGATTACACCTCTACCTAAAGCAGAGTGAATCGAAAGCTTGAGTAAGTCCAGTATATTTCCAGTGTGCCGTTTAGTATCTGTAGCTGTAACTGGTAGCTTAGACATTAATGAAAATGACAAAGCATACACCTATCAGCCTCATCCCCAAACCCAGGGCCCTGTGTGACTTCAGCAACTCGTTTAAACTAAGGTGAAGGCACACCGAATGAGCAGAGAAGCAATGAACAAGAACTGGGGTTGCAGCTGCCCCTGTCAAGTTCCCGCTGCCCCCAGCAGATTTGTACAGAGCCAGCTGAAAGTCCCTGCAGAGGCTGTAGTCCTCTTCTAGTCAGGGAGATGCATTAATTGAACATGTTCTTGTTTGCACAAAGTTGCATCCTTCTCCAGGGACAATATACTAGCCTCACGGAAAATCAGTCTCCATCACCTGGCCCTCCCCTCCCCTCCCTCTAGTCCTTTTCTCCCCCCCCCCCCAGGCTGCCACAGGCTCCACACCCAGCCAAGCACAGTCATTTCTGCCCATTTCATCCCCTTCCCTGGGGACGCTGTGGGCTGCACCCCGGCTGTGGCCTGGAGAGGGCCATCCCCAGAAGATGCCAGGCTGAGACCTCCAGTTCACCTCTAGCACCCCGTGCCTCACTGCTGCCAGCTGTTAGAGGAAACTCCTGGGGCTGCCCCAGGGGTGGAACAAGCCTGCACAGCCCCCTGGGTTTGAGATCACTCAGCAGCCTCAGAGCTACTTAAAAAAGGAGATTTCTTGTCTTTTGGTTTCTGTTCCCCACCCCTGGCCCCTAAATACCTCTTTTTCTTTTCCCACTTTCAATGTTTCAGAGGCCAGAGTTCATCTAATGTGCACATGTGGTCAGCAAACAATTTTATCTGAAGAGGGTAACTTGGGTTTGATGGCTCTTAACAAATACAGATGCCTTATGCTGGTTAAACGGAAGCAATGTGATGTCTTGCCCTTTCTCTGGTAGCTCTGCTTTTTGGTGTTACACAGGTCTTGCAGAAATGGCATGCTTCAAGGAAACCAGTGGAGGAGACTGATTTCACACATCCCTTCTCCACTGGTGCACRACGTGTCCTTTGCAGCTAGGTGTCTGCCCACTGCCAGTGCGGGCTATTTTGTCAAAAAGTTGTGGGACATCATTAGCAAACCTTCTCCTTCTCGTCTTGTTCATTTTCCACCCAGTTAGTTTTTTGGGGCTAGGAGTGAGAAGACGTTTTCAATGCTGGTTGTCTCCTGTGAAAGAATAGAGGCATAGCCCAGCAACTTTAGATTCAAGTGAAACACTGGAGGGAAGGGATCAGGGCTCCTTAGGGATGCCATCCGGTGTAAAGGACTGCCATGCAAGTCACTGAACTGTCCTGTCACCTTCTGACCTGCCCCAAAAATCAGGTCATCCTAGCAGCTGCCTGTGTGGACRCTTGCTCTGCATGAAGGTGTTAATTCCTTCTCCCTTGCTTGCAGCCATTTTGTCCCAGGGACCTCGTGGGAAGCTCTCTTGATGCTACCCCCTGGGACCTACTAAGGTCCCTGTGTCCTCAACAGTAAAACTGACTAATTTCTCTTCTTATTCTCGATCAACTGTCGAGGTGAAATAGCAACTTATAGTAATCAGACTCTTCCTCTCTCTTAATAGAAATAACTTGGTTTTTTTCTCTCCCCTAATGAAGGAGGCTTTGTTCTCTCGATGTAATCCTATCTCTCCTCCACTTCTGGTGGAATCTTCCATCAGGGACAAACCTGTTTTATTTCGGGGGGGGGG